>OVBI01000368.1:0-85172 GCA_900406495.1 Sisymbrium altissimum
TTTATATAGTATATAATATAGTTATATTGTTAATTTTTTGTTTAACCGCTGCTGCATCCGCTAATCAAACAGTCATAATTCTCCCGCAAACGCATCAGTTTTTAACCACAGTACCAATCGTATGAATCGCTTAATAACGCTTAAAACCGCAACCGTCCGTTTCCGCAAATTCCCGCAACCGCAACCGCAGCCGCTACGGTTAAACCAGTCAAACCCTTAATAAAACAAAAAAAATCACACATGCCATTTTTAAATCCCACAATCTCCAATGTTATATATTTAGTACAGTTTCTTATTTTAATAATTTATAATCTGATACACATAAATTCCGTTTATGTTTAACCAAAGAGAAATTGTTCAGTGGCGAATTATGAATGATGAGGAATTCTCTTGTGGGGTTTAAGCAATTAAGCTTACATATCAAGTCATCTTATAATTGATTGATCACTGTGGACGTTCTAAGTGATGAACTCGGTTTTTTTTTTACCATTAATTGCATTATTATGCTTTTGTGTGTTTTTGGGTTTATATAGACTAATCGTTTCAACCTACCGGTAATTTTGGATCGTTAAACAGAAACTTAACTGCTAAACATACATGAATTTCACTATCGATCTGATAATTATGCAATGTATATATATGTGTGTACGTAGGTACCAAATTTTATAAAAACTAATGCGACTAATTGACCCGAAAATTATAGCTGACCCCAATGGCCATCATCATCTAAACTGAGTTTCGAGTTGGTCTCCTCACTAATGGCCATTGCCCGGTAATGTATATATATTATTTTTGTGCATCCATTTACTTTGATGGTGATATTCAACTCAGCTTTGAATGACGATCGTTTATCATGGACGTGGGAACCATCGGATGAAACCTTCGCCGTAATTAAAATCTATCCTTTATAAAATGGATGGAACTTATGCGATTTCAAATTTCTTTATCTATGATCTTCTTCTTTTTTTTTTTTTTAAAAAAAAGCTTTTAACCATATAATTTGAGACAGAACAGTATAAGACAACAAAATTTACAAACACAATACACAACCAATATAGTTAAAAAAACAAATACACAACCAATAGAATTGATGAGCACGGACATAACCACATGCTACTACAATTTATCTTTGATCTTTTCGTCTTCTTTTTTGTCAACATTTATCTATGATCTTGATGAACCGAATATTATATTTTTTATATTATTATACATAATTATATTATGAAGGAATTATATTGTCCGGCCCTTTACTGATAGTACTCAAACAACGTGGGGAAATAATAGAACTATAGTGACTGCAATCATACTATTGTATATATCATTTTAGGATAAATTTAAATTGATGAATAATCAGTTTTAAGAAGAAGTCCAATTCACATCCGAATTCAAGAAGATATATACCGAATGATTATTATTTATATAAAATAAATTAATATCGTAATTTGATGACAATGATAATGTGTATATCTTTTTGTAAACTTACGAAATCGCCTTAAAAATCAATTCATTTTTGTGTTATGATTTCTTTCTGTCTCACTTGTTTACGTGTGTATAAACTCTAAATTGTTTATCTGACAAATACAATAATATATAACTAATATTGTTATGTGTGCTACTGCGCGTATTTTTAAAAATTCATAAGAATAATAAAAAAAAATCATTTTCTCGAGCTCATTGTTTTTTTTTTAAATTTCGTCTTCTATAGTTAAAGTGGTTTGGGAAAAGAATTAATCGATCAAGATCAACTAGTAAAAAAAGTTGAGTTGCAATAAAATGGCTCTTTCATTAATTAATGATATGTCTCCTTTTTTTTTTTTTTTGAACTTTTAATGATATGTCTCCTTATAGATAAGCAAAATGCTTAAGCTAAAGAAAGATTTAAGATTATATTATACACACATGCACAACGATCTACAAATAGGAAACCCATGATTTATGTCACTAACTACATACAGATTCGATTTGCATCAAAAGATGAGAAAATATGGGAGAGAAGAAAAAAAAAACACAATCCCCGAAACTCTTTTGGACTGTCAAAGGCTCAAAGCGTAACCACTTTTCATGTGATTTATCAAACTATTATTTCCCTAACCTATCAACTTTCGTTAATTCCAAATTCTTCAATTTATAATTGCATTCCGTTTATCATCTTCGTCAATCGTCAGACACGATCCCCCCCTTCACGTTACGTAACAAATACTGTATGCTACTTATCAAGGAAAAAAAAAGAAAAGAAAAAAAAAGGCATTATATATCATATAGTTGATCATTTATTAATGTTACTAGTTAATTAACAGCTTACGATTGTTCATCTCCTCATTATAATTTCAATCTAATTAACATCTATTTCTTAACTGTCACCCCCTCTATCTGTCATAAAACGTCATGATCAATAGAACTAACCATGAATAATTAAAAAGATTAATTATTATCAATTCTTACTTACTACGATCTGCGTGTTTTGCCACTTAGACTATGGGCTTCCGCCCGACGTTTATTTTTTTAGTGGCCTGGGTTTGCGACAATTTAAGACAGTATTATAAACTTGATTTATGAACTAAATTACAAATAATAAAAATGTTGATTTACAATAGGTGTAAACAAACTTTAACTAGGACAGCATTATTGCGCGCTGAAGGAAACAACAGGATTTTTAAAAAAAAAAATAAGAAAAATAAGATAATACAAATAAACCAGGGACCACATTATTAGTACTTTACATAATTAAATGTACTTCGGTATTAACAACAGGGTTATTAGACTATAAAGTACTACTACTAATTTGTTATCTCCGTAAACAAATAAAGGCAAAATACTCTCTATCTTGTACCCTGATATTAAAGCAATAAAGTCATCTTCAAGATTCAACGAAACACATGCACGTATGTAACACCATGGTCATTTAGTTAAGTTCGCATCATGATATATCTATAAAATTTTAACTTAACTACCAGGTTCAGTCAGGTTAGCTGTTGTCGTTCTGTTTCATCTGGTGCATGCGAAACATCAGACATGTATTAATGTATATATGTGTTAAACTAAATATATGCATGGCCATTCATACTAATATACCAAAATATGCCTTCATTTAACTTACATTGGATGTAAGGAGGAAAGATTTTACTTACGAAGTAGGGTGTAACTAATTCCGATGGTAAGATATGGGGAATACAACTATTTTGGATATTTGTAGAATAGAAAACTCTTTTGAATAAGTTAAGAAGAAGAAAAAAACAGTATGAGACATGGTAAAAATTAAGTATAACCTCCGAGATAATTTCGGAAAGTCAACGTATTATTGACTGTCGGTGTCTCCCGCCTACGCCACAACCTTCCGTATATAAATTAGCAAAGTAAAAACTCGAAAGAGTGTGGGGTACGGATTTCTTATGGAACAACCAAATTCCAAAAAAAGAATCACACTTTATTAAGTTTGGATATTACACAAATACATCCCTAGTACACCTGCTCACACCTGATTTTCGGTGGGGGAACATGTTGGGATATTACGTGTAAAAATAAAAAATAAAAACAAAAAGTTATAGTAAAGAAAATCATAAATCATCTAGATGACCACGAAAAGTTAGCCGTTTATAATAGGAGAGTATATATAAGTTCAAGAGTTCGAATCATTTAGACGTTGAATTTTGGTATGGTGTACGTTCACCTATGAAATTATTCGGATTGACGGTAAAACCTAAAATCTAATTTTCCGACAACATACAAAAAGAAGAAGGCAAATTAACTACAAGTTTAAACCTAGTGAAATATGTCTGCATTTCTGTAAAACTGGTTGAATGTTAGAACACTTTTAACTTATCTTTTGGTATTTGGAAACGGTGACTAATCGGAACGATTTGTGGGTCTTTCCAATATTCTAACCAAGACTGAGAACGGAGTTATTAAACTATTTTCTATCTATTTTTGAAAGTGTCGTAAAGCTAAAAAATGGTTTGATAGTTGGAAATTCAATTCTCCTTTGAACACTGAGATTGGGAGGCAAAGGAAATCTAAAGTTAAAAATTCGAGTCTTTGTATATTAATACATAGATATACACACTACTATATAGTCAAGCAACTTACCAAAGTATTTGACTCCTGAATACAAAGAAGAAATGAAGATTGTTACGCTATGTAAATTTACACGTCTGCGTACGTGTTAATTTGTTAGGCACCGATTTTAAACCCTATCTGATTAGAGCATACATCATCGATTAGATTTTTCTCTTTTTCATTTCATGTACCACTAAAATAATTTAATGACGGTTTTTTTTTTGTGTTACGAGTTTGACTAAGCATGTTTAGTCATATATCGACCGTTAAAGTACCTTATTTTGAAGCATTTATATTATTCATTAGATACGCCTTCCATCTAATTCTAACGATTCAAATTTGAATTGAAAACATCTAATATAACTGTTTTTTATCCATCTGATATATGATAGCTATCTTGACGATTAGTTTTCGTCACCTCATTTAGACACGAATTAAATAGTAGTCTTATTAATTAATAATGAATTTATTTTGTTCTGGTGAGGCTTATATAAAGTTTCACGTTGATTGTGTTTTAAATCTATAATATATACATAAAAGAAAGAAACTGAACTTTCCACACACAAAAAAAAGCGTTCACACCCAACAAAATATCGAAATATACTCATTTGATTTACATGGATAATGAAGAAAACAATTCGATCCCGTAAAATAAAAGAAGAAAAATATCGATTCAAAATAAACAACGTGAAGGCACCAAACTAGTACAACAGTAACATTCCCGTACACGTGTCAACCTATCAAGTGTGGAGTCCAGCTGGTCTGGTCCCCCCCAATATACACACATACCTCTCAACTTCTTCTCGCCTCGCCGTGATGCATTCCATCTCAAAATACCGTGAGAAACTCCCAGTGAACGCCGTTTTTGAGAGATGGGTTTTATTTTTTGTTAGCTTTAGGGTATTAAAAAGGGATAAAGTTGGTTGCCGGTGATTTGTGGGACAGCCCGTACGAGTTTACTGCGGATTAACCGGATATTGCCGGTTTCAGAGAGCTGGTCAACCGGGTTAAACCCCGTTATAAAATCCGTGCCCCCATCTCTCATGCCCCTGTTGTGATGGATGATGGACACTAATTTTTATAGCAATAGTATATTTTTATTCTAGTTATTTTACTGTCTAGTCTGATTAAGATAGTTAGTTAATGGATTTAATTATTTGTTTTGTACATGATTTATGAGTGATTTGAGCAGTTAGCTCTATTGGACGAGTGATTTGAGTTTCTAGTTGTCAAAAAATACTCAATATTGCAACAAACCATCTTTATATATATATAGAATAATAAACCATTCAACCTTATATCCTTCACTCGCATTATTGTATTATAACGTAGTTAATCCGCATTATCTGACCCAAATGTCTCGGATAATCGTTATCATACCAAATACAATGCAATTATGATGGATATAAAATCGATAGCGGCTGTAGCATTTGCGTCCATCACTTTTGAGTTCTGTATAAAAGTGACTGTAGCTAGTGTGATACTTTTCCATTTTTTTTTCGGAAGATCATAAGAAATTTTCTTTTGGTAAACATGTTAAGATCGATCAAAAGAATTTCAGTCTCTTGGTCTATCATTTTTTTCCAATATCCAGAATTAAGCTTTCAAAATTTTAATTTAAAAAATAATATTATATATTAAAAATTACAAATGAAGCAAATTCCTTGTATTACTATTAGATCACCGTACATTTGATTGAAAATTTGTTTGTTTTTAGGACGTTGTAGTATTTATTCCATTTTTCCATAAAAAAACATAATTTGTAAAGTGATTTTCGTAACGACCATGCAATACGTACTGGTGGTTGGTTCATTCTCCTTACAATTATATGCCAAGTCAGCTCAATTATATGTCGAAGTCGAAATCTCCATAACAATTAGTAATAGTCACATGGAATTCTATATTTAAAGTGTATATATTTTTTTTTCCACAAAAAAAAAGAGAAGAACATATCCAGACTGCAAAAAAAAGAAAATGAATTGGATAGTACTAAACGACTAATTATATAGTGATGTATGTCCTTTATTCATCCAGTACGGGTTTTGACCATTACGGAAATAAAAAAGAGTAAAGGGTCATATTCCCCTTTTTGTTATGACATAATAGAATTAAATAATCTTTTGTTGTCAACAAATTAGTGCAATTAAAAGCAAGAATAGTAAGCGTTCATCTAATCCCGCGATTAACTAGTTATTAAATTACCATTATACCCTTCATCTTCCTCAACGTCCATGCCTAGTTCCACCTTCCTTTCATTCTCCTCTATATATATCGACACTTCTCTTTCCTTCTTCCTCACACACCAAAAGCTTCGTAAAAACCATAACCTTATCTACTTCTCACCCATCTCAATCTTTTTTCCAACGATCTCTCAAACAAAACCATGCCTGAGGCACCGAAAAATGAATCTTTAGAGGTTTTCGATCTGACGCTCGAGGAGAAGAACAAGAGGAAGCTTCAGTTGATCGAGGAACTGACCTCCAACGCCGACCAAGTCCAGAGACGGGTCTTGGAAGAGATCTTGACCCGTAATGCTGACGTGGAGTATCTCAGGCGACATGACCTCGACGGTCGCACAGACCGTGAGACCTTCAAAAACGTGATGCCGGTTATAACCTATGAGGATATCCAGCCTGAGATCAACAGGATCGCCAATGGTGACAAGTCCCCTATCCTCTCTTCAGAGCCCATCTCCGAGTTCCTCACCAGGTTCGCCATTAACATCTTCTTCTCTTCTTCTTCTCTGTTTTTTTGGTCGATGCTCTGTTTTTCTCACACGTTATTCTCTTTGTTTCTTTCATTGTTGTTGAGAGTAAGACTCAAAGATTCATATGTTGATTTTTGGCGATGGGTACTATAACATCTTTTATTTTCATGAAACTTCTCAACAATCAAGAGTCTAACATGGCTTTTGTATATGTTCTCTGACAGCTCTGGGACATCTGGTGGGGAGAGGAAGCTAATGCCAACAATCGAAGAGGAATTAGATAGAAGATCATTTCTCTACAGTTTCTTGATGCCCGTGATGAGCCAGTTTGTTCCTGGTCTCGACAAAGGCAAAGGAATGTATTTCTTGTTCATCAAGTCCGAATCCAAGACACCAGGAGGCCTACCTGCTCGTCCTGTCTTAACCAGTTACTACAAATCTTCCCATTTCAAAGAAAGACCCTTTGACCCTTACACCAATTACACAAGCCCCAACGAGGCCATCCTTTGCCCTGACTCTTACCAGAGCATGTACTCCCAGATGCTCTGTGGCTTATACCAACACCATGAGGTTCTTCGAGTCGGTGCTGTCTTCGCCTCTGGATTCATTAGAGCTATCAAGTTTCTTGAGAAACATTGGACCGAGCTCGTCCGTGACATTAGAACCGGTACCCTAAGTTCCGTGATAACCGATCCTTCAGTGCGTGAAGCGGTCACCAAGATCCTTAAACCGAGCCCCAAACTCGCAGATTTCGTGGAGTTCGAGTGCAAAAAGAAATCTTGGCAAGGTATTATCACTAGGCTATGGCCTAACACAAAGTATGTGGATGTGATTGTGACCGGGACAATGTCTCAATACATTCCAACCTTGGATTACTACAGCAATGGTTTGCCTCTTGTCTGCACAATGTATGCTTCTTCCGAGTGTTACTTTGGTGTGAACTTAAGGCCACTCTGCAAACCCAGCGAGGTCTCTTACACGCTCATACCAACCATGGCCTATTTCGAGTTTCTGCCTGTTCATAGAAACACAGGTGTTACTAACTCCATCAATCTACCTAAAGCACTCACAGAGAAAGAGCAACAAGAGCTTGTTGATCTAGTTGATGTTAAGCTTGGCCAGGAGTACGAGCTCGTTGTCACGACTTATGCCGGTAAAAAAAGAAAAACAACAATATTTTATGATGGTATAAATATCTTAAACTTTTAAGGGTCTAGTCTTATGTTTGTGTGTGTTGTGATTTCTGTTGCAGGGCTTTGTAGATACAGAGTTGGTGATTTGTTGAGAGTGACTGGATTCAAGAACAAGGCACCTCAGTTCAGTTTCATATGCCGCAAGAATGTGGTCTTGAGCATAGATTCCGACAAGACCGACGAGGTTGAGCTTCAGAATGCGGTGAAGAACGCAGTAACACACCTCGTCCCATTCGATGCCTCAGTCTCTGAGTACACGAGCTATGCGGATACAAGTTCTATCCCCGGCCATTATGTCCTTTTCTGGGAGCTATGTTTGGATGGAAACACACCGATCCCTCCTTCAGTTTTTGAGGATTGCTGCTTAGCCGTAGAAGAGTCTCTCAACACTGTTTATAGACAAGGAAGGGTTAGTGACAAATCCATAGGCCCGCTCGAGATCAAGATTGTTGAGCCAGGGACATTCGATAAGCTCATGGATTACGCAATCAGCTTGGGAGCATCGATTAACCAGTATAAGACGCCGAGATGCGTGAAATTTGCTCCAATTATCGAGCTATTGAACTCAAGAGTTGTTGATAGTTACTTGAGCCCCAAGTGTCCTAAATGGGTCCCTGGTCACAAACAGTGGGGAAGTAACTAAGATGGTATCAGGAACCGTGAAGAGAATCTCTTTGAAATAGAAGTTTGAGACTTGCAAATGATATCTGATCTGTCTCTCTAATCTTTAGTTTGATTTTTGGTCCCTTTTTTTTGTATCCTTTTTAATATGCATAGTCCCTCTGGACTTGAAAACCAGTTGTACAAAGGCAAATCATGTTTCTCCAACCAACTCTCTATTTCTCTCCGTCACTTTCTCGAGCCTCTAAGACTTTCTATTTTTAATGCCTAATTGTTTGGACCTTTATCCTTTGTAAGCAATGCAATTTGCTAAGCTGATTTTGTGAAAAGAAGAAAACCAATTTCTTTATAACAACATCGTGACCACTACTTGTGTTGGGTTTGCTTAGCAAAGCGAAAGCAACATCATGGATGAGTAGAAATAAAATAAAGATAGCGGACAAAGGAATAACATCTTCAAACAGATGACGATAGTTTAACATTTTGTTGTCACTAACCTAATGATACTACTTAAAATAATATAATATTAAATATGTCATAATTGATGTTGTACAATTTAGCTCTTTGAGCATGAGCAGAAGTAACGTACGTAGAATGACCGCATCCAAAAATAAATTATTCCCGTAGTTTTCATACTGTAGCATTACAACCATCATCAAACTTGAAAGTAGCAATAAATATGACAGAAAAATAATATTCAAGTCTAGATACAATTGTTCCTATGTGAGGATAACAACACTAGCCTAAATTAATGTTACGTTGCCAGGTCCCTTTTTAATGAACATCGATATCTTATTTTTTATAATAAATTTTGTATCTTCTTCCGTTATTGCATATCTCTTACTCTTTGCTCTATAAACATCCTCAAACATTTATTTGCAATTGATCTCTATCTTTCTCCGAAAATAGATAAACCATCTATATGACGGATCCGAAACAATATTGAATTATTTGGATTATTTGGATGCTTGTGGTCTGTGGGATCTGACTTCCCATGTCGCGAGAAACATTCTTTAATCAAAACTACGTAACTATTTTTTTTTTCTCGTCGTAGATGTTTTACACTTTTACTTTTAGAAATTTGGCTTGATTAGTTCGAAAACAAGCTATAACTAATAGCTATAGTTCGATCGAAAAGTTTAGATTTTAGTTTGTTCAAATGAAATACTAGTATTTGCATTTAACAAACCTTTTGTCTTACAGATATTATCAAATTTACGAATGCACCTAATGTTAACTAGTTTATGGGTGATTTTCATAAATAGGAATTACTTATTAACTAAACTAGCTAATAGAAAAATATTGTGGAACTGGTTTAGTACTCTTCTTTTCTTCTTTACTTTTACTTTATCACAAATCATCTTGTTAATATATATATATATATAGATACAAATGCTCCTCTATGGGGAAACAAAACTTGTTATTTTTAATAGTGGAGCATGTACCTATTATAAGAAATTTATGCCATACTAGTGAAGAAGATAAGACAATGTTCTGAGATTGTGCGACTCTTCTAACAGTTGACAAAGAAAACGTCTGACTTTTTAAAGATGGAGACCCAAAACCCAATAATAATTGAACTACTACAAGTCCAGTGTATTGTCTAAATATTTAATATGAACTTATCTATGTAGACAATATTTACCGTTAGATGTTTGCAATAATGAAAAAACTGTACTTGAGTACAACTGAGCCACTGACTTTAAAGATAAGGTTGTCTTGTCTCATGTCACAACCCATTCTTCAGTGTGATTGATAATTAGAAACAAAGATCGTTGGAGTTTCAAATTGTAACTTTCTTCATAGTATCCTTCTAGGTACACTAGTTTGAAAAGATTCCTAATTTAACAGTTTCTCCATTATAAAGTAAATTATGAACATGAGAGCTAAACTTGTAAAGTCACTTTAATTAACATAATCGTTAAAGTTAACATCAGGATCCATCCATGTATATTTAAAATCTGACTGTATAACAAATTACAATCACGATGTTGTTAAATTTGTACCGAACTTGTTAACTGTTGATCTTATTCAAATTGTATACTTTTTGATCCCGACGTAAAAATGTATAGTTATTTACTTGGGAGTTGGGGACAGGACAAAAACAACAATTGACTCGAGAATATTAAAAACTGTAGAGAAGTTCAGGCGCGGAACCTAAACCCAACAAACCCGCGCAGAACCGACCGGTTCACTGCTACTGTCTGTGGGGACTCAAATACAGAATCAGGTGTACCGTTTTCTTCTTAACAACCCTCTCAGCTCACAACAAGTGTCCACAAGCCTACGTTGACTCTGACCCACCGGAGCCGATAAACAGTTGAACACACGGCTGTTCACGTGATGCTGTCTTTTTTCTCTTTTTTTGGTAAACGCTGTCTTTTCTTTTTACTGTCGTAAAATTTTAACAGAGCGTTGTGTATTCAAGAGAGACGAAGGCTATTTTAGCTTGCCGACAAAAAATAAGAAGTTATTTTAGCTTTAAAACAAACAAAAAAGTCACACTTAAAACCATGATATATAATTATATATGCATCAGAGATATAGTAGTTGTTTTTTAATATAAAATTTTAATTATGTATATTTATTAGTAGTCAATCTAGCAAATTTAATAAAATTAGTGAAGCAAATCAAAAGAAATGGAAGGTGAAAGTTTTTTTTTTGCCTATTTCTACTTTTCATACGTTGTGCATGATTCAGTATTTTCAATTATATATGTATGTAAGAATAGAATATTGGATGTTAATGACGTAGATTAGTTACTGGGAGGATATATACTTGATTACATATGTTATTTTTGTTAAGCAAAGCTTATCCTATAGTTGTGCATGTATGATGTACCATTAATATGCAGTATGCCCCATACCTGTGAGGTGGATCGGAGACAACGAACCGATGGAAATACATTTCCGTAATTATAATAAGCGAATGCTTATATTTATAACTTATCAGATACAGAAAGAAAAAAAAGAAACATAATTTAGCAATGACGCCCCGAGTTTGTTTAACGAGACAGAACATATTGGCATATTATATATATAGAGAATGTCTTCACAGAACTTTAGTCATAACACCATGTGTTAAACTTAATACACTATTACACAACACTTTGCATACATAACATATCTAGACCCAGTTATTTATTATATTGTTAAAGACTATGGATTAAAATCTCTATTTCCTGAAGTTAAAAAAAAAAAAATTCTCTATTTTCCTTTTAAGAGTAAAACTGAATTTCATTTTGTTGGTATTTACTTCATAGTTATTACTCATCAGCTATTCAGTTATGTGTAAACTAAAAACTGAAAAATCATACTGCGGGGACATAAAGAATGATAATATTTATAATTTTATGATCGATCAAAAATAATCTTCTTCAGAAAAACAAGTCGGTGTAAGATTTGGGAGATCACAATTGGACTTGTTAATTTGCTCGGAGGACACGGACACGTGCGACGAAGAGAACGTTGACTTTTGACCGGGTCCCTTAAAATACCTTGCACGTGTGATAGATATCGCTCTGGTCTTCTTTGGGGTTTACATAAGTGGGCCGTAGTGAACAGAGGCTTTGGCCCTTTATTGTGAAGTAAAACGACGAGTTCTTCAATTCCAAACTTTCTTTTTTTTGACAACACCAATCTGCTTATATCTCCAACTTTGTATTATTATTATTTTTTTTATAAAGACAAACGAGGATATAGACCTTTTGATTTATTTAACAACCAAGTCAAGAAATTTTTTTGATACACTGTCTAACATTAAATACAATATAATGTAGTGCAGATATGTTCAGTCGTATTTATCCACAAACTTTTTTTTGTTTCGATCTCTTTGTGTATATATCATTGTGGAATGAAGTGTTGAGGTTTTACAAAAGCTTAACCAAATGTATTTGTTACCTTGGCAAAAATGAATAAAAACAAGGAAGCAAAATGCTTAGGAAGAGATAGTGTCTTCAAACCAACCGGTCATGAGATCCTTGAACGTAACTTTGTAATCAACTTTTTAAAAGTCAATTCACATTCTCTGCAATAACCGGTTAATGTTATCATATGTGGCCTCAACAAATAAATATAACTATAATTTGCCGTTTTGCGTCTCTTTGAGACAACTAAAAATGATAGTATATATGTTTATAAGATTTATAATGAAACAGTAAACACGCCCATGTTAATGATTTTTGTTGCTACATTGGGACGATGACATGATAATTATAATATTATCTATAAGATGACAAAAGTATAATAAAACAGGTTCATCATGGGTTGTTTTAAATTGGGGCAATAGAATATACATGCATACACGCATAATGCGCTATGCAAGGTTTTTATGTCGCAAGCCCATTGTTTTCTGAAAAACCATCATAAATATCTTCTTTCCTTGTCCTAAATTTATCGAACCAAATTGTTAGTCCACGACCAACCACATGAAATTTGTTTATATATTTTAAATATGCCAACTTACATGAATTATGATGATATATAACAAAAAAAGTTACGTTAACCAATGGAATGGTAGTAATTACCAATTACTATGCTTTTGTGTGATACTATTTGATAAACTAATGAATTCTTTCTATGATATGACCCACATTCTTGAATCAATAAGTTCGATTGCTTTAGGATACCATCATTTCGACTTTCGTTTTGTCCTAACAATTGATATGCCCATTTAAGAATCACATGATTTATCTTAGTACATGCATGTATCTTGTTAGGTCGAAGTCAGAACCTAGTTCAAAACTTTGTAAACTAGGTGCCATTAATTATATTGGCACAAAAAAGGTTTCCATTAATTATTTACATTTAAACTTTAAACCATAATTCCCAACTGCTATTTTCTAATTTTCTGTTCAAAAAAATTCAGGCTTTGAAACCTAATTTACAATTTTTGGAATTTGTAGTTTAGAACATCTTATTAGATATTTAGATTACAAAAAAAAATGAATAAGCCTAATTAGAAACTCTCAAGAATAAATGTAGCCATAACCGAAGAGAAAAAAAAAGAAGAAGAAGATATCTGCTTTGCTTTCAAAAAGAAAGTCTCTTTGATATTAAAAACATATACTAGATAAAATCATCATCAAAAGGAATAATACTTAATTTCCGGGTTTTGCACATGCAACAACTTACCCAACATAGTGTTGTCACTCTTTCATACAGCAATGGAATTATTATGTGAGATTTATTGTTATTATATCCAGGGCTAAATTTAGTTTATTTTCGATTTATTATTCCTTTCTTTTTGGCATTACTTTCAAGGATTAATAGGATATGTTATAATATTTGGCCAAATTAAGTAACCCTCTTTAAGTTCCAATTATTTTGTTTTATATGTCTTGATTTATTAGACCAAATTATATCATCGACGTTCTACTTGATATCGAATAAACCAATTTGATCCCCCATGTTCGACTACTTTTAAGTTATAAGACTGTTTTGGTCCCCTCGCTAACCCGGTAGCTCATATATAATATAATATGACCAATCCACTGAAAAAGTTTAAGCTTTTAGTAATAAATAATGCTTTGTGTTAGTATAGTAATAAATAATGCTTTGTGTTAAAAAAAAAAGTATAGCAATAATGCAGTAGCTAAAGTTTTTTAATTAACAAAACTACTATATATAAAAAACACTATATATATGCCTTTAATTAATCCTGTTGGTGGGTAAAGGCATGCATGGTTTTAACCGTAATGGTAACATTTACATTTATTTACATGCAATGATATTATAATCGTCGTCTATAAATGCAAGCGAAAAACTGTCGCCATCTCATTGAAACATACATAAATTTTCAATGCCTAAATGTTTTATCCGTTTAAGTGTGATACTGTTTAATTATTGTTGTGTAACGTGAAGCAACTATGCACGTATAAGATACTAACCAAAACTATATCCGCGAGAATTTTTTCGTAAATTTATCTAAACATTTTTTATTTAACCAAAAAAAAAAAAGAAGAGTTATGTCCTTATCTTCATTAAAAATTTAAAATTAAATTAGTCACTAATGCTGTCTTTTTGAAAAATTAATCCCATTTCGGTCCAGATACCTCTAATTTTTATTTATTTTACTAATTGATAATTTGGTACAAATACATATTTTTATCAAACGAGTAATTTTCTAAACGTAGTATCAGTTCTGGACAAAAACTAATGTGTACATTTTTTTCATATAGCTATTTAGATATTCTCACGAACAGTCATGAATCCAAGTTGTTAATTATTTTTCTCCACAAAAAAGTTGTTATTTTTGGCTTATGGATTAATCAAACAATACAATATATATTTGTTATATAACATTCAAATTTAAATTTTAATTGAAAACGCACTCCAAAATATACATTTGTTATGTTACGTACGTTCAGATATTCTGATATACTTCAGTCAAGTGAAATTAAGATAATTTAAAACAATTCTCATATTTTTAAATGTCTTTGGATCAGCCGATAATGTACTTGTCATCGGAAATGCCCTTAGACATTCTATTCTAGTCGTGCCTCATTATCGCGATCAGATTCAGATCAGATGTGAGTCGTGAGATGTCGTCGTTATATGGAGTATATTATATATAGCAGGTCCGATTTAAACCAGCCTAGGTCAGGTTTTAAAGTATCTGTTTCAACAAAAAGAAAAAAAACAGATCCGAATTAAACCAGCTTTGAATCTTTCGTAAATCTACTTTGGATTTATTGGGCTGATTTCTTCAGTTGTTGGGCCTTTACAGATACCCATAGTCGATCCACATGTGCTTGTAATTAATAAACAAGAACGAAAAAACACTCGTATCTACACTATAATAAGAGAATCCGTTTTTGTGAGAGCGCGACACGTCAACATCCTCCGTTCTGACACGTGTCCTTTAAAAAAAATCGTAAACAACGTCGCTTGACACCTCTTATTTCTTCTCCTGGACGACGCCTTCTCCTCTCCCCCGATTCTTCGTGGTAAAAAAACAATCCTCGGATCTTCATTCTCGCCTCTCAATGGCTTCTACTCTTTTCGAAATTGTAATCTCAAAGAAAACCCGATGCCCTTTCGATTAGTGTGTAACAAATCAGGAACGGCGTAAGATTTACGAAGCAGTCGGATCAAAATTGAAAATTGGGATGATGCAGTCTTCTTAAAACCCAGTTAGTTTAGATCTTAAGGAAGGAGGCGATGGGTGTCGGATCTTCGAGTGCTTCGTGGTGTGCGGACTGGGACCGGAGATGCGAACCCTTGACGGAGACCTTGGATTCCATGGGTTGGAGATGAATTACTTGCCGTCGCTTCTAGATCGGTTCACTCCTTCTGATCATTCTCTATACCCTCCCCCTCCTCCTCAGCTTCCCACTGTAAGTGTCGAGAAAAACCTCCAATTGCTAGGATTTTCATTGGGTTTAGATTGCCAATTGTTACTGTGAGATGATTTGAATTTCGCTCAAATTTTGTGACCTAATTGAATCATCTGTTTAAGAATTAACCGAGCCTACGAGAGTTTGGTTTTCTTTCTGTTAATGATTTCTTTGAATTTTGGATATTGTGTAAAATGACATACAGATGACCACATTCAGTTAATCCACCAGGAATTTGACTGGTGCCTATTCTAATTTACTGCGAATATGAATATAAGGAGAAACTGAAGATAGATGATTTGGCTTCTTCTTCTTACCCACGTTAGTTTTTTATTAGCTGATGTTTTTCTGGTTTTCCCTTTGATTGAAATTGTTCTCATTCTTGTGGCTGAACCTGATTTTTAATATAGATGATGTATAGATATGGAGACGGTGAGACAACAGAAAATGCGGAGAGATTTTACAAATGGTTCAGCAAGGTTAGTATTTTGTTACGTTGCTTGGTTTGGTTAGTTATTGTAACGTGTGTTTCTCTTCTCTTGTTTCTGAAGTTTTTACCATGTGTGTTACAGGGGAACGACAGAGGAGAATGGCTCAAGAACTTGAAGTACGGAGTGTTTGATTTATGAAACAGACAATATGGACATTTTAATAAGGTTTTAAAATGGAATAATTTCTTTTTGTGGCTTTTCTTGTTACACTGTTACTCCAGTTTCCTTCCAATACTTTTGATCGAGCTAATAAAGAATTTTTCTGTAAATCTGTGTTGCAGGTTGCCAAAATTGTATATGACATTCTTCTCAAACATGGATTGTTTGTTTATTTATTTCATCATTTATCTTGATGTGTTTGTATTTACCTGTATTATCTTTTCCTAACTTGATGAGTGGGTTTGTTTAGGTGTACATCGTCTTGTACAAGTTGGTCTTGGAGATGATGACCAGTGCATCGAAGATGACTTCACCGCATAGTATTTAGTTGGTCTATACTTCTTTTATTCTCATTTATCGCCTTTTTATGTACATTTCTGGTTTGGATATTTGTTATTTCTCTTTTCTGAGCATTTTTGACTATCTATTGCAGGAGAAAAGTATTGTAGCCCGAGTTGGATACATTGCTTAGGGAAGAAGGCGATACAGCTGTTACACTGCATCTGTGTTAGAATACAGAGTTTCTATTCACAACTCTATAGATGCATTGAATGAGAAAAAGTTGGCCAACGGTAATGGTCATGTCGTGTTTGATGTTCAGCAACGTTACAGGTGCGCAAACCAGGCTTTTTTTTTTTGTTTTCTTCTAATCTTATCTTATACTAATCTGTGCTTTGTTTTGGTGATTTATAGGAAAAATGTTATGCTTTGTTTTCGTGATTCAAACTCAATTATTTTCATACATATTTTCTTGCAGTCCGCTTTTAGTTACTTTGGCTGCTCATGCATCGGATCCTACTGAAGCATAGCGATTAAGACAGCCCGCATCCCCTGTTGGAAAGGTTTGTGCCTGAATTTTTGTTGCTTTTTCATTTTCCTTCGTAAAATTTTTCCTAACAAGTATATATTGTTATCTTTTCAACATTAGAATGAATATTCAAAATGTGTAGTAGAGACTCAAAGAAATCTACTCGAGGTGATGGTCGAACTTCCTTCAGCCAAGCCACCACATGGTGTCTTCTTTGCCGCAGTCTCTCCGAGGTTGCAGCCTAGGTTCTATACAATATCATTATCTCCCAAGTGAGTACTTATATTGTCTTGGACTTTTGTTTACTGAGACGTATATGGTATTTTAAGTCTATTGACCATTGTTCTATTTATTTCTATAGGATTGCTGAAATTAGAATTCACATGTGCACTGGTTTATAAGAAGATGCCCACCAGCAAGATTCATAAAGGAGTGTGTTTGACATCTTCTTCAAAACATGTCGTAATGTAATATTTCTAAAAAAGCAAAATACCAAAAAATGCAGAATAAAATAAAATGATGAAGTAAATTTAAAGAAAAAACAAAAAAATTAGATGATTAAAAAAAAGAAAATCACCCCAAAAAATAAATAAATACACAAAAGACTAAGAAAACATTTAAAATCAACAAAATGAGAAAAAAAAATTCAAATAAATAATAACTCAATTATCTCGCGCGTATGCGCGGGGATTTCATCTAGTTATCTATTATGTTGTCAAAAAAATAAAACACTCGTATTATTATTTTTTTTTCCAATATGTACCTTCAAATAAAATTTTAAATTGATAGGTTAATTCAATTTTGGATTGACACTCCAATGTGGTTTATAAAAATGATGCTGAACATACAAACTTTGATTAAGTTCACAATATTTTATCTCATGATTTCTCCCGTTCAATACATAGAAGACAAAACCAACTTTCACATTTGACTTCTATCATATAATTTGATGAAACTTGAAACATTTCAATGTATGTTCTGTGAAAAAAAAAGATCCATTGATCACACACACACAAGTCAAAGTCTCAAAGATTGTTTTATTGCTGTGAACTGAAGTACTCATTTCAGTGTTGTATAAACACCAGAACGAGAAAATCGCAAAATGCCAAATTGTAGAACCTTTACTAAAAAAGAATATAAAAAAATTAGTAAAATTCATCTTTTGAGAGAGCTCTACGCAGCAGCAGGTCCCTTGAGTTTCTTACTTATGGCGGCGATGTACTTCCCTTGGTGGAATGCTTGCTCCAACTCCAATTCCGTCGGCTGTCTCGACCCGTCTCCGGCGAATGTTCCCGCCCCGTACGGGCTTCCACCTTTCACCTTCTCCATCTCAAACATACCAGCACCAAATGTGTACCCGATCGGGACAAATATCATCCCGTGATGAACCAGCTGAGTAATGGCAGTTAATCTACACAGAAAACGCGTTTGTTTTTATCATAATATAGCAGGTTTGTCTCTTTGATGAGTGTTGTTTTGGAAGAGAAAAGAAACTTACGCGGTGGTTTCTTGACCACCACCTTGAGACCCCGTGCTGTAAAAGATTCCGGCTGGCTTACCGGCGAGTTGCTGAGTCCTCCAGAGGCCACCAGTTGCATCTAAGAAGGCCTTGAACTGAGCGGCCATCATACCAAACCTTGTTGGGAAGCCAAAGACAAACCCATCAGCCTCGGCGAGCTCGTTTGGTGTGATAATAGGAGCATCACTCTTTGGGGGTGCACTCATCTTAGAAAGCACATCTTCTTGGAGCGTCTCGGGTACCTGTCAAGAACAAACGCTTAGCTATATATTCAAAAGTAACTTGTGATCAGAACCTACCCTTTCGGGTAAATCAACCAAGTGAAAGCAAACTAGAGAGATTAAAAGCAGAGCTTATAGTTAATCATGCCGCTGGATAAAATAGTTTTGTTTTGGTTCTGAACCCCAAGGAAATAAGTAGTAGTGAATCGCCAGTAGTCGGAGATAAAGAGCTCGAGAAAGCGAATAAATGACAAGAATGTTGAAAGCTACAAATGAATAAGGAAATAAAAAATGAATGTCTTCTTCTTGCTTTCAGAGGATAAGAGAGTCAAGCAAACTTAAGTTTTGATGATATGAACTCAGTGAAGCACACATTGTTTAATGCACACAATTACATCAAGATTATGCGAAAGCGATAATGCAACAAAGGGAGGACTCTCATATAAAAGCACGGAAGCAGTCACCTGCCAGAGTTTAGCATCGACACCTTGAACAGAAGCAGCACCTCTCCATATCTCTTGCGCTAGTTTCTCCACATGTCCGTACATTGAGTAGTACCTGTTACACTCACCACCACACTGGTCAACGACATATATCATCATAAACAGCAGCATTCTCACATCATAAATACCAGAGTTTCAAATCTAAGCCCGTCACAGATCTAATAAGGCAAAGCAACGCCAGTATCATCGCACCTTAAAAATTTAAATTCACAAACAATGAAAACTATCCAATCACAGTCGCGAAAAGCAAAGATCAGTCAACATATCGCCAGAGAAACGTATTCAACCACAGCAACAACAAAAAAAAACTCTATTCGATTCGCAATGAAAAATCATACTAAATCGAGTCAATCAGAGTTGACCGATCGCGCATTTACGCGAAATGAGAAAATGAGTTTATTTACATACACGATGTACACTTTGGTCGCCATTGAAAACAAGTGCCCTTCGTTCTATCTTTCTCTCGAGAATCTCTCTGATTCTGATTTTTCTTTGTTTCCGTAAAATCGATCGAGTTCCAACAAAGTCCAACTCGTCTATTTCTATCTTTGGAGAATTTCAAGGTGAACCCCCTCGGAAATTGATTCATTTATATTTCACCCCCTTTAGTTTTTTAATGATAAGAAACCCCTTCAATTGTTATTTCTAGATTGGATTGATCATCCTCATACACAGTAACATCTCACATATATAAATCACTTCCTAATAAAAACCACTTTTGTTTCGCAAAAGATTTGAATATCAATGGACATATTCAGCTATCAATATACGAAAAATAAACTAACGACATTTTTTCAGAATTTTCTTCCCATTTTATACGTATAATTCCAAGTATTTTGTGATACAAAGTAAACGTGAAAAAGTAACAAATGAATCAGTTAAAAAAATTAAAGGAAGGGAGAACCCTCTGAATCATTCAGAGTGTTTCTCTAACTCTCCGGTGTCAATGCTGACGGGTGTAATCGCCGTATTCCTCCTCGATCGCTTCAGATACGAGACACCGCGACGCCTCCATCAAGTCGGGGCTAAGCCTAAACATCAAAACGCAGAACTCCATCTGGTTCAACGCGCCGTCGCAGTCGAAGTCCCCTTCGCTGATCATAGACCGTACGTCTTCGTCCGTCAGATCTCCCAGACCCAGAACCGCGGCCGCGTTACGCCGGAGACTGTCGAACGTAATGACACCTTTCTGTCGGTCCATCAACAGCTCGAACCCGTTGCATAGCTCTCCGATCAGACCCTCGCCTCCTAGCTTCCCGGCCATCGCTGGAAGGAAGTCGTGGAAACTGGGTTGTGGGTTTTGTTGGGTCGGTCTGGTTGGTGAGTTTGGAGACGCCATAGATTATTACCGTCGAGAGGACTTGTTTATCAAACGTTTCTTTTCTTAGTGTTTTCGTGTTATTTGCTTTGAGAGGGTTTTGTGATATATAATGAGGGAAAAGAGAGTGAGGAGTATATAAAGGGAGGAGAGAAGATATTGTGATTTCGTAGAAGGAGAACAAATCTTATGGAAGCCAACTAAGATACATGGACAAGACAAGGAAAGTCAGGTCCGTGTCTTGGAAATTGCGATAAATGCCCCCAGTTGTTTGTTGTGGGGGGGGGGGTTTCTTCTCGGAAGCTTGCTCAGGGCTAAAATCGTCAATTCATGGGGTGTTGTCTCTGTTTCCACGGACACGGAAAGTGTTGAGTACGTGGAAAAGGAGAGAAGGATAGAGGTTAAAATCGTCCGCTGCTTTATATAGAAATACGACGGAGGAGTTTCTTTTGTTTGTTTTATGGAAGTTTTCTGCCCACTTTCCTCCGCAACTGACTTTAGATATTTTATTTCGATTATAAAGTTATGATATTTTTCTTTGACGATTTGGTGAGCTCGAGTAGAAAGTACTCTACACTTTCCTTTTATTCTCCTACCGAAACAATAACATGAGATACACCACAAACGAACGAATATATTAATAAAAAAACGTAAGATTATAAACAAGGCCGGTCCAATGTGAAAATGTTTTTTTTTATAAATGATTTCAAGGACTTTACAATATAGTTTCTTGTGTGTTTAAAATATGGATTATTGGCTATTGATCATTCTGGTCAAAGTGAATGAGTTGTGGGGAATTAGATTAACTCTCTGATACCTTGCGTGAAATTTTAACACATATCTTTGAAATGATAATCCTGTATGTCTATTTCGAATTGATTTTTGATTTTTCAGAAATCTGATCTTGAATCTGAAAGTGTATAAGAGAAGTTATAGAGTTTTAAAGCTCCAAATTAATGAATAATAAATGTTTTGACTCTGAATTTTCATAACTTCGTTTTGACGTTTCTATGCATGGTTATTTATTCAAATTTTGGTGTCCCTTATTCGAAAGACAACGCCATGGGAAACTAAATGCAACGACAGAATATTCTACTGATTGGTCTGCCCGGTCTCTACTGCATGTCTCTATTTTAATTAGTATCGAAAAAATCCAACCAAATCTTGTGTGGGGATAGCCATTGTCATTATCTCATGATTATATATATAACCGAAATCACAGTGGAATAATGCTTACACATTAAAGAAAGACTCAGGTTCAAAGAACGAACATTGAATCATGATTAATGATACCTTAGTTCTTGCCTTGTCTATTGGCTTGTCTTCTTAATTAATGGTGATAAACGATTAATTGGGGCTATTACAAAGTCTAAAACCTCTCGTAAATGCATTTCGTAAAGCATATCCAACAAACTCCATAGAACTATCTTTTGTCTGACTCATTTTATCAGTTTATATTAGCTATACGACTAAAAAGCTCTCACTAAATCGATAATATCCTTTAATTATACATAAATCTGATATTTGATTTTCTTACGTATGGTTGGCCATTATTGATTCCTACTTCCATTCATCATCATGCAGCGCGTGTTTTCTACATTATCTGGTGTTTAACCGTGGGCCGGCCCATAGGCTGAATCAGCAACACCGATCGCCGCAGACTTTAAACGGGTCTGGACGAGAAAGTCCATCAACTGAGGATTGTTTGTTGTCCAAAAAAACTGATGATTGTTTGTTTGAATATTCAATGGTTTTATACTTTTATTCATTGATCATTGGCAGATAGTTGTCACTGAGCTTACTCTGTAAATTAAAGAAGTCCCCCATTTGAGTTTATTTTATTTTTAATCTTCCTTTAGTTTCATTTTTTCTTAAGACTCTTTCGTTAATTACATTATCTAGTTCCCAATGCACAAGAAAAAGGTTTCCAAATGATAAACAAATTTACATCTTCATTAAATCATTCCATCTTTTGTCAATTGTCCTATAGTATATTATAAACATACACATAGTTCTTGGGCACGTTGTGGTTGACATTAAGAGCCAATAATAACACGATGCAAGATATTGCACAGCTACTCATTGCAATCATCTTCCATATCTCTTAACAAGTAATAAAAATTTGTGCCATCGATCCTTACCTATACCATTTCCTCTCTAATTCCAATATTTAAATAAATATATAACAGATTAATACCATTTGTTTATATAGCAACGCCGTTTCCAACTCTCTCCGGTTCCACAGGAGCCGCTATGGAAGCCATTAATGTGCTTCCTCTGCTCCTCATCTCACTGTTTTTAACTTTTCTTGTCGCGGAAGCAACGGATATTATCACAGCAAACCAGACTCTAAAAGACGGAGACACCATTGTTTCAAAAGGTGGTAGCTTCGAGCTCGGTTTTTTCTCTCCGGGAGGATCAAGAAACCGTTATCTCGGAATCTGGTACAAAAAAGTCTCTCTCCAGACCGTTGTTTGGGTTGCAAACAGAGATTCTCCTCTCTACAATCTCGCAGGAACCCTAAAAATCTCTGCAAACGGGAGCTTATGTCTTTTCAATGGCAGAAACTCTATCATCTGGTCATATCTTCTTTGGAGAAAACAGTTGTAAGAAACCCGATCGTTCAGATTCTTGATACAGGTAACTTAGTTGTGAAAAACTCAGGGGATGATCAGAATTACATATGGCAGAGTTTCGATTACCCAGGAGATACGTTTCTTCCAGGAATGAAATACGGTATCGACTTTGTAAACGGCATAAACCGGTTCTTGACATCTTGGATATCTCCAGACGATCCATCAACAGGTAACTACACGAACAAAATGGATCCAAGCGGTGTTCCGCAGTTTTTCTTGAAGAGAAACTCAGTTGATGTCTTCAGGGCTGGTCCATGGAATGGTCTGAGATTCACCGGTATGCCTCACCTTAAACCAAACCCTATCTATCGTTTCGAGTTCGTGTTCACAGAGGAAGAAGCTTACTACACTTACAAGCTTGAAAACCCTTCAGTGATCACAAGAATGCAGCTGAATCCCAATGGAGCTTTGCAACGTTACACTTGGGTTGATAGCCTTCAAAGTTGGAACTTCTATTTATCGGCTCAAATGGATAGCTGTGATCTCTACATGTTGTGTGGCTCTTACGGAAGCTGCAACATCAATGAATCTCCAGCTTGTAGGTGTTTAAAAGGGTTTGTTCCTAAATCTCCAGAGGCTTATTCTGCAGGGGATTGGTCAGAAGGGTGTGTTAGAAGAGTGAAATTGGGTTGTGGTAAAGGAGAAGAAAACTTTCTGAAGATTTCAAAGTTGAAGTTACCTGATACAAGAACATCGTGGTATGATAAGAACATGGATTTAAATGAATGCAAGAGGGTATGCTTGAGAAACTGTTCTTGCTCAGCTTATTCGCATTTTGATATTAGAGATGGAGGAACAGGATGTATTCTCTGGTTTGGAGACTTGATTGATATAAGAGAGTATAATGAAAATGGGCAAGATCTGTATGTGAGGCTTGCTACTTCTGAAATAGGTATGTTAAGACTTTGTGAAACAAGAAACATTGTTCTACTGAGAAAACTCTTGATCATTTTTTTGTTTGGTTCTCTGTTTGATTACAGAAAAGTATACCATCTATGACGTGAAGGGGAGGATAAAGATGATGCTGATTATAATATTATCTACAGCATTGTTTCTTATCTGCCTTTGCATAGGTATGACTGTCTGTAACATGAAGAGAAAGAAACTTGCAAGAATAGGTACATGATTGTGGCTCTCAGAAATGAAGTATCTTGATTTAAAATTGTGCTTATAAGTTAATAAAACCCGTTGATTTAATCAGAAACTTTGCAGCGCGATTTAGACCGTGTTTCGAGCAGGAAATCAGAGGCAGAAGATCATGAATTACCGTTTCTTGATCTTGAGGCGATTGCAGAAGCTACAGGTGGATTCACTGATGGGAATAAACTTGGACAAGGTGGTTTTGGACCTGTCTATAAGGTAATAAACTAAGCAGCTTCTTGTCCGATTTTCAGATTCTGCAAAAAACAAAATGGTGAGATATTTTGATATTTTTTTACCAGGGAACATTGTCTTGTGGACAAGAAATCGCTGTAAAGAGGCTTTCAAGAACGTCAAGACAGGGGATAGAAGAATTTAAGAACGAGATCAAGCTAATTGCAAAGCTACAACACCGCAATCTTGTGAAAATTCTTGGGTATTGTGTGGAGGAAGATGAAAGAATGCTTATCTACGAGTATCAGCGGAACAAAAGCTTGGACTCTTTCATTTTCGATAAAGAACGGCGCAAAGAACTTGATTGGCCTAAACGAGTGGAAATAATCAAAGGTATTGCTCGCGGACTGATGTATCTCCATCAAGATTCAAGGCTTCGAATCATCCACCGTGATCTCAAAGCAAGCAATGTTTTGCTTGATTCTGATATGAACCCAAAAATCTCGGATTTTGGACTGGCTAGAACCTTGGGAGGAGATGAAACTGAAGCAAACACAACCAGAGTGGTTGGAACATAGTAAGACTAGCCATCTTTCTTGATTTCAACGCATAGCAAGCTAACATTTTATTTTTATTATTTCTTAAAAAATCTATCGTTCTGCAGTGGATATATGTCTCCGGAGTATCAAATCGACGGGTATTTCTCATTAAAATCCGATGTGTTTAGCTTCGGGGTTTTGGTATTGGAGATAGTGTCAGGAAGAAGAAACCGTGGATTCTGCAATCAAGAACACAAGCTTAACCTTCTCGGACACGTAAGTACATCAGGGGAAGAAACACAACAGAACTTAACTCATCTTCTTATATATAGTCTAAGCTTAAAGTACTTATAAATTATTATTTTTAGGCTTGGAGGCAATACACAGAAAATAAGGCATGTGAGTTAATCGATGAAGCTTTCAAGGAATCGTGTACCGATATTTCCGAAGTGTTAAGAGCGATTCATATCGGGCTGTTATGTGTACAACAAGATCCCAAAGACAGACCAAACATGTCAATGGTGGTTCTGATGCTGAGTAGTGAAATGTTGCTTCTTGATCCGAAAGAGCCTGGGTTTTACAACGAACGAAATCTCTTGTTTTCTGACACTATGTCGATTAATCTCGAGATTCCTTCCAATAATTTACAAACCATAAGTGTAATAGAGCCTAGATAAACCTTGTAATCGATCTTTGTATATTATATATAATCCCTAACTATTTTTATGTTTGGTGAAACATCATTACATTACATTACCAACCATAGTTTATACGTGATCTTTATTTCTTTTACCGACCTTGCATCCTTGTAATGGAAACTTCGTTTACCGAATGTAAACTTAGAGATGAAGAAACATCTGGAACGTTTCGGTTGGTGAAAAAACCGGGTTGTTTCGGATGAGGGAGAGAACCATCACTCCCAAACATCAAGACAACAGAAGCCATGTTTGGTCTGTCTTCTGGTTTCTGTTGAACACAAAGCAAGGCGACATGGATACATCTTAGAATCTCTGAGGCAACACATGTCTCTTCCAACAAACCTTCCTCGGGTACTTCTATTTCTCTGTCTTCAACCCACAGTTTCCACACCTAATATAGGAAAAATGGAGACAGCTTTCACGGTTTTTTACTAAAGACCATCGGCGGATTTTGTTAGGAATCCCATATCGTTAAAAACCTAATTTACGATTGGCATGAGTCCCTTCACATAGAGCTAATTGTTTTTAAGATGGAGATTATATGAACTTCACATAATATTAGAGTGCAAGTTTACCCAAAAATGAGATTTTATTTAAAAAGAATGATGATCTTACGTGTCCAAGAAGGTTAAGATCATGATCTGCATGATGAAACCCACGGTTCGTCTTGCCAGCTATGATCTCAAGTACTAATACACCAAAGCTGAACACATCGGATTTCACTGAGAAATGTCCATCAATTGCATACTCCGGAGGCATATAACCACTGCAAGTAGTTATGGCCAAGCAGAGCATTATAATTTCGATAATTACCAATACCGAAAGACATAAATATAAATATACAGAGAGGGAGAGGGTGATAGAGAGTCCTTACTATGTACCCACGACTCTGTTTGTGCTTGATTCACTCTGATCTCCACCAAAAGATTTGGCTAGTCCAAAATCGGAGATCTTAGGGTTCATATCATTATCTAGTAAAACATTTCCAGCTTTTAGATCTCTATGTATGATCCTCAATCTCGAATCTTGATGAAGATAAAGAAGCCCTCGTGCAATTCCATTGATAATGTTCATTCTCTTATCCCAATCCAGTTCTTTACGTCTCCTTTCATCTTTATTTACAATCAGTTGACAATCAATAAGTTATGCAATATGGTCATTACCTTAAAAAGCTAAAACAAGATGATGACATTGAGTTTGTGAAGTACGTAAAACATACCGAAGATAAAGAAGTCTAAGCTTTTGTTAGGCATATACTCATAGACCAACATACGTTCATCACCTTGAATGCAACATCCTAAAAGCCTCACGAGGTTACGATGCTGAAGTTTCGCGATTAGTTTAACTTCGTTCTTGAATTCTACCACTCCTTGTCCTGAGTTTTCACATAATCTCTTCACCGCGATCTCTTGTCCATCCTCTAACCTACCCTGCAATAATTTGCAAAAAAAAAGTTTTTATCATAATTCAAGATTAATCAAGACTTTAAAAATCGAAATGTGATGAATACATTATTTACAACCTTGTAAACTGGTCCAAACCCTCCTCTTCCTAGAAAGTTTATGTATGAGAAATCATCAGTGGCTATGGAAATCGTTTTAGTGTCAAGAATAGGCAAGTCCATGTCCATGTCCTCTTCCCCAATCCTTTTTCTCCAATTTTCTCCTGAAAAATAACAGCCACCAAATTTCAATTTAAAATAATTGAGAGAAAATCTCATAGCTACAAAAGAGAAATGATAATTTAGAACTCACCACGATATCTCTTCATAATCTTCTTTCTCGAGCAAGCAAGTACTACTGCAACCAAAACAACTGCGATGCACATCACCAATCCAACGACCATTCCCACCTTTTCTCTTCCTTTAAACTCCTTTTTGGCAAAACCCATTCGTATATAAACATCTTGTCCAAAGCTAGAGTACTCTCTCATATCGAGTAAGTCACCAAACCAAAGCAAACAACCTTTTCCTCCCTCGCGAATATCAGTATTCGCGTAAGCAGTGCAAGAGCAGTTGCTAGAACACTTGATCTTACAATCCTCAAGTGTCATTGCATTTCTTGAATCATACCAAGACCATGAAGTATCTGGTAGTTTCATACCTGGAAACCTCACAAATATATCTTTCTTCCCGCAATTGGTTGGAATCTCATGGACACAGCCGTCTGCTCCTCTCGAAATATTCCACTTTCGACCTGATTTTGGCTTGAATCCTTGCAAACATGAACAAGAAGCTGTGTTTTTGCTATTAATCCCACAAACTGCGTAAGCTCCACATATGGAGTAGTAGTCACACTCATCTTCTGGTGCAGTATTTGCTAAGATCCACTGGTGTTCCTTCGACTGGATAAATCTCTCGAGTTTCCCTGTGTTATTTAAAACCAATCTTGAGACAATTTCGCGTCGAGGAGTCCACGAGTAGTTTACTTCTTGCTCACTCGACGTGAATTTGTAGTCGAATAAGCTGTTCTCTCGTCCCATAGCTGGAGCTCCGGTGAAGGATAAGCCATTCCAAGATCCTAAGCGATAGGAATAACTCGGATCTCCTTTCTTCGTCAAGATCAATTGTGGTAAACCTCGAGTATCTAGAGACAAAGTGAACTCACCTGTGGATGGATCTTTTCGGGTTTTCCAAGACGATAGAGACCATTCTTTTTGTGTCTTGAAATTCTTTCCAAGCTTCATACCCGCGAGTATTGTATTCATGGGATCATCAAAACTCTGCCATAACACAACTTTTTCTTCATCACTCAAGACAAGATTCCCTGTACAATTGATCTTCAAGTAGGGATTTTTTGCCGTTTTAGAAACTTTGGATGATGATGATGACCACAAGGCTCTGTGTTCCCCATCGAAAAGCTGAAGATCGCCACGAGCAGTCAAGTTCAAGAATCCAGAAGCGCCATAGAGAGGATTGTTTCGGTTGGCTACCCAAACGATTGCAAATGGTTGCTTGTACCACAAGCAAAGAAACCGATGTTGAGGCTCCTCTTCTTGGTCAAAACTAAAAAATCCTAATTGGAAGACATGATCTGTAGAACTAAGAGTATCTCCATCCTTGAGAGATTCTGTTGGAGTGATGACACTATAATCCAAAGCAACAGAGAAAGAAGATGACAATAAAAACAGAAATGCCGAAAACAGAGAAGGAATCTTTCCCATTGAATGATGCCTTTCTATTTTAGAAGTTTTTTTTTTCTGAAGAAAATTAGAAGAAGTATTTTGATCGAAAGAACAAATCCTTCCCTCTTTTTTAGTGAATCATAATAATCTATGTTTATATATATCACATACACAATCTTTTGATCAAGTTCGTACAACTCAACTTGGCACTAGCGATAAGTCAACAGAAATTCAATGCAGCTTGAATACGGTTGTTTAATGTTAAACAATGGTAAAGCTTTTCTTCAGTATGAAAAATGTAATATCATTAGAGCATCTGCATTGGTTTAGATACCATATTGAGTTTCTCATAAATAAAATATTTATATCTTCTTAAAAGATAAATCACATAATTAACTAAAAGAAAATAAACCAATAAAGAAATACATCTGTTAGAAGAGTTTTAAAAAAGGTTCTAAAACCAAAAACTCTCCTGATTTTTTATATTCTCTTTTTTTTTTTTTCTTGTTTTCATTTTTGTTTTAGAAATTCTTGCTCTAAGGATGTTTTGTTTGAATAGAGAGACAATATATGATCCACCACATTAAATTTAGAGGGCCAGTTTTAGAAGTTTCTCAGATTAGAATAGTGTATAAGCCTAGCAAGGACAAAGGCAATAAATAGGATGCAGCAAATCTTTCTTGACTTAGTCTGATGAATCTCATTCAAGGGGACTAGTGAGAGGTGTCAGAATCAGATCATTGATAGTTTGATTAAAACATTACAATAATTCAAGTAGCGTCCATGTAAACCTTGCAGTATGATTATTGATCTACTCTTTTCAGCGATAAATTATATAATTTAGTGTGGAGCTTGTGCATAGATGCAAATTAATGAATGTATTTACATTCATAATATGTAATAAAAATTTATTAGTTATTAAAAAAAAATTATTACAGTGAGATTGAATTTGAATTATGTAAAGATATTACATAACAATAGATCTAAACCATGTCATTTGGTAAATGGTAATATAGTTTTTGTGTGGCATAGTTTGATTTTGTTAATAAGAATTTTTAGATCTATTGGACTTAATTATTTTCACCTATGATCCACTAAATTATTTGTAATAAGAATGTGCATATGCACATGGGCTATTATCAAAAAGAAAACTATATAATGAAAACTACTTATTTATAATATACTTAACAAATTATTATTGTGGAATCAGTAAAAGATGCAATCAGTCTGGCTAAGGGAGTAAACTACAGGGGACCTAATGACATGGATGTGGCTAGGTCAACTCAAGACTGGTCAACTTAAAGATGTTGTTGCGCTGCATGTATTGCACAAATACAGCCCAAACTTCTATCTAAAAATTCATTCTACAAGATAAATTCAATTCATCTGTAGATTTGATGATATTTGTTTATATTACTTGGAATCTTGATTGCAATTTGCGAGAAAATAGAAAATTGTTCATATATGTTAGACAGATTTGGCAACAAAAATATTTTAAACTGTTATAAATTATCATCTTTCTAGAAAATAAAATGAAAAAACCTTTTTATATCTACTAACTTTTAAAAGCTTAATGTTCTAACTTTAAAGTAGTTTTTAAAGTTTTTGTGATCAAACTACTAGTATATTTTCCCGTTTGTAGGACTAACTCAAACTACTGATACATTTTAAAAACAGAATTTTTTTTGGCAAAGAAAAAGTTCTCTAAGAATCTGGACCATACGTCTAGTGACCAGATGGCACAAACTGATATTAACCATAAAATTTCAATACCTAACTTTTGGCACATGTAAACGTAACAAATATAAGATGATTATTGTCTCTAGTGAGAGATCTGTCTAATGCTTACAATTTCAACGTGGAGAATGTAAGAGATACCAAAAAACGTGAATGCAAAGAAAGAGAAAAAAACGTGGACAAAAGAGGCCCATGTTAGGCCTTAACTTATTTATGCACACTGTCTCTGTAAGTCTTTTTCTCATAGACGTGTTGTCTTAAGGGTTTTAAACGTATGGCTTTTCCATAGGGATCATTAGTGGATTTCTTGATGGGTTCATCCGATATCTCCATATATTCGTCGTTTAAACATTTTGATACAAACTGACGTAAAAAATTTATTCGAACTTTATACCAAATGTTAATAAAACAAAATCATTGGTCATCACCACAAACTCTAATTAAAAATTAAAAAAATCGTCTTCCAATATACTAATATGTTTAGCCAGATGAACTACATATACGTACGATATGATATCTATGGACTATGGGAGCTCGAATCCAGTTTTCAACGGATGAATTTAGATAATTAGATTATTAGATCCATCTTGTCCAAAAAAAAAAGATTATTAGATCCATCAGTCCTGCCCACCAAAATAAAATCGGTAATATAATAAAAATTTTAAGTCAGAATTAAAAAAAAAACATCTTAGTTTCAAATTTTAATTGTAATATTTTAGTAATAATACTAACAGAAAACTAAATCACATTATTAATAAACAGAAAACAAACTCAACTTGCATTACAGCTCTGTATCAGTGTTAAAAAATCTTTAAAATAAAATGTGGCGTCAGCAATGCATATCCTCTAAAAAAACCCATACATGCCACATCTCTTATGATACGTGAAGTGAGTAGAAGGGATGTATTCAACTTGTATTCCGAGAAACTCATTTATATATGTATATAAATTATGTTCGTTCTGAAAACTCTTCAAAGTTCTGACTTGTTCCAAAATTCTTATCCACACAAAAAGAAATTAAGAAACCACAGTAAAGAAGCAAACCACCAAAAGCCACAAAACTTTGTACATCTGGTGGCTCTCATCATGACATCTCATCTTCCTTTGATTCTTCACACCACCAATATTCGCCACGTAGGATTTCCCCATATCGAAGCATGCCACATAGGCACGGTCTCTTGTTCACATAATTTAACATCATGCGGTGATACTTTACTACAGAATTATACTTTTATTTTTATGTAATGGGTTCGCTAGAGCCACACACATCACAAGTTAGACAATCCTATTTTTAAAACGAAAAAACATTAAAGAATTATGGTCCAAGTAAATAATCCTCGTCTATGGTCCAAGTAAATAATTCTCGCCGATGTACTATATGGTCTATATACCATACAGATTAAATTCTCTCCCATACCAATACATCTTTTTCCTATTTTAAAATTCATTATTATCTTATCTTCTTTCGCAAAAGCATAGAAACACAAATGTTTTGGATCGCTTTGGGAAGAGAAGTATGGGAGAAGTAAAAAAACAAAACAAGTGGTTAGAAAAGAAAGATCATTGAAAGAAAGTGGGGCCCTTTAGACTTGTATTAAGGTCCAGACAAATCCCAGGTGGGCTCACGTGGCTCCTAAACCCATTGAGAACCTGATTCGTCCACGTAGGACGGAGCAGAATCTTGCTCTCCTTCTCCCAAGGCTGAGATCTTGCCACGTCATCTAGTACAAAATCACCCACAAAATATCTTGAAACTCCACCATGAGTTGGTCGCCACGTAAAACGGCGTTTCTCCCATACGCATTAAGTGGTTTATAATTAAAATAAACACCATTTTAAATCATATATAGTACATATATTAAACCAAGCTTAAATAATTTATAGATCTCTAAACATTATGCGTATTTAATATTAATGTTATTCTTAAAAAATTCAAAGTTTTCACCTATAATGAAAAAGTCATTAAAAAAAAATAAACTTTCCAATAGATCAATTTTAATTTAAGTTTTAACCATTCAACCACCATAAACTAATTAACAGATATAAATGGTTATAATCTAAATATAAATAAAGTAACACAAGTTCACAGAATAATTATATTTTGAATCAACAATAACGATTATGTACATTATAAATATTATTGTCATAACGTTATAAAAGAACTAAAAAATGAATGATGGTTTATTTTCAAGTCTAATTGTTTGCATAAGATTTAGTATCATTGGTCACTAAAACTAAGAAATGAAATAAACTTCCACTACTAGTAGAAAACTTAATTAAAAGCTTAAGATCGATTAAAACATAAAAGAGAACAGATAATTTATCCAAACGAAAAATCTCCGATAAACGTAGAACCAATCTCTTAATATAATTAATAAAAAAAATACTTTTAAGAAAGTAAGTATAGTTAAATGGAAATGAGGATAGATGTTCCTAACCACAGAAATAAAAAAAGGATGGGTGCTATATAAAAAAGTCATCGTGAAACCAAAGAAGAGAAATAGATTTTTTGCTGGAGACAGAAAAAGACGAAGATAGCCTCCAAAAGAATTAAATCACAGAGAAGTCGACACGAAAATTATCCCCCTTCCCTGCAACTTGCACTTTCCTCTTCTTGCTTCTTGCTTCTCAACCTTATTATTTCTGTCCCAAGAAAAATATCAACAAGAGACCAAAAAGCCTCGAGAGGGAATCTAATGGGGAAGAAGTGTGATTTATGCGACGGTGTTGCAAGAATGTATTGCGAGTCAGATCAAGCGAGTCTTTGCTGGAACTGCGACGGCAAAGTTCACGGCGCTAACTTCCTGGTAGCTAAGCACACGCGATGTCTTCTCTGCAGCGCCTGCCAGTCTCCTACCCCTTGGAAAGCCTCTGGTCTTCGTCTCGGCCCAACCTTCTCCGTCTGCGAGTCATGCGTCGCTCTTAAATCCGCCGGCGGTGGAGGAGGTGTCAGCACCGACAGGGTTTTATCTGATAATCGAAGTCAGGAGATCAATGGTTTCGAGCAAGAAGAGGATCGTCTCAGGCTCAGAGATGATGACGGTGACAGCGCCGAGTCTTACGATGATGATGAGGACGAAGATGAAGACGAGGAGTACAGTGATGATGATGAAGATGAAGATGAGGATGACGTTGACGACGAGGAAGCGGAGAATCAAGTGGTGCCGTGGGCTGCTGCTGCGGCTGCTCAACCACCTCCCATGATGAGTTCATCATCTTCTGACGGCGGAGGTGGAGATCTGATGGCGAAGAGGACTAGAGACTGCTCCGATGTACGGATCTATCTTTTTTTTCTCTTTTTGTTAAAAAGTTATTTCTTTTCTGAAGATTTTGGTTTTAATTATATGTTTTTTATTTTTTGGAAAAAATGCAGGAAGAGATCGGATGTTCTTCAGTTCAAGAGTCAAACTATGTTCGGTCGTTGAAGCGACCTTCGAGAGACGAACCAGCGTTCAGATCAACGGCTGGGATTAACTCTCTCGTAAGATTAGAAGGAGAGAGAACATTGAATGGCGCCGTTGATTCATCTCCTTCGTCGTCTTCTTCTCTCATCTTTGCCATCTCTAAAAGGAGGAGGAATCTCAGCCGTTAGAATTCTCCTCTTTCTCTTTGGTAAATCACCACCGTTCGTTTCTTAAATTTCTAACAATGCTTGTTACTACAGTGAGGAAGTAGTTTAATTGTTGTTGTCGTACAAAATCAATTTTAAAACATTGTTGTATTTTGATCTATCAATATTATTATCATGTTGATTAAGTTAAACTAATTTGGATTCTTATGTATGGAAATGCTTATTAGATCCGAATTACATATCTCGATTATAAGTTTATGGCTTTATTATACTTATTAGATGATTCTATGGATCATAGGAATGGGGGAGATTGGTGACAAATTGACACATTGATTGATGTGCGATATATATGTATATATATTATTCTGTATATATGATTGTGGTTTGATTTGTATTCTCGACCACCCAAAGAATAAGATTGTGGGGACTGAGAAAATAAATTATATAAGTTCAAGGATTTTTGTAAGTTATATGGGTCCTGAAAGTTTCTTTAATTCGCCAAGAACATTGAACCTGTCATGTCTGTCGAGTTTGCGAACTGTTTTCGATGGTCCCTTGAAGATAATGCCATCCCCATGTTTACTTACTTACCTTAAGCTTATCTCACCATCTTCCCGATTCACATGATCTCATCTTTGTATGCTATAGTACTTTGGATAATAGTTTTACTCTTTTGTTTCTTGTGCTTTGGTTTTATATATAAAAATATCCTGATCCTTCCAAAACACGTTTTACTTTGTTTAAGAAAATTTAAATTCTATGGTTAGTGAGACTGGTGTGGGGGGTTGGACCGTTGGGGTGTCTATCAAATTGTTATAGAAACATGTGGTTCTCAATTAACCTTTTGTCAAAATATTACGATTAGTTTCAAATGACATTTTAAATTATAGGATATCTCAAAATTCGTTATATTGTTTCTAAAGTGGTGTATGTTAGAGTTTTGTCTGCAGTTAAAGAAAAAAGAATCATTCGAAACTTAACCGCATTATTTGACAAAAAAGAGGGCCAAAAAAATGCCATTATAAATAAATATAAAAAAAGTACAAAGGATTTGTTAGGAAATTCGGTGGCTTTCACAATCACAACTCACGAGCATGACTATCGTCAAAGAATTCAAGCTTAGTCCATAGTTTGCAAAAGTCAAACCAAAAACCTATTGGACCGGTCTTTATCCAACGTTGAGTTTGACAATTAGTTTAAACTTTTAACTACACTGATTAACACAACCTAACATTCTGTTGACAAAACCTAACATTCATTCAACCATAATGTAAGGAACATTTACACGACATCATAAATTTTGAAGATATAAGTCAAAACTGAAACAGGAGAGGAATCTTGTCTTTTGAATAATTAGAAGTGGATCAATAAATCAAACAGGCGAGACTACAGCCTGACAGCTTTTGAAATGTTTCAGTTGTTCTTCGCTAATAAACATATTTTTCTCGCATAAATTTTCAATTATCATTTGTTTGTAAATAGTTGCAGAAAACTTTTACAATATACTTAAAGATAACTAACCCCAAACTAGCTATTGTCCGGGGAAAACCAGTATAACTCGGTTAAGTTTGAAAAATGCTATATAGCAAATCAGCATCGATCTTATGGGATATCAAATCAAATTGAACATGAAGATCATAATCCCAAAAGGGTTTTAATGTTCGTACCAACTCCATTGTCTTAATGCGAAAATCATACAGGGCATATGGTCAATTATAATGTAAAAAGAGGACTGAGGTTAATAAATCCAGAGGAGATTCCAGAGACTTCATGATTGCAAAAGATAGCACAAACACACACACAAACACACTCCTCTGCACAAATCCGCTAAAACCTTTGTTTCCATCCATCAGTGATACCTGCGAATTTCAACAAAATTAGACCCCCAAAAAAAGAAAGAACAAATGAAGGATAGAGAACCCTCCTCACAAGGTGGTTACAAAGTCGAAAAGGTAGTGTTTATAGGTACCTGGCTGCGAAGAGGGTGAATCCAATGAGATACTATGGCGCATTACTCATCTGTAAAAGAAGATGAACTAACTGTAATTCGCTTTAAATAGTCAAATCATATGCACCGATGATATCTAAGAGACAACTTGTGGCAAGCAAGGAAGTAGTTAAGCTTAATGTCAATTTTCCTGCGACAACTGTAAACTTGAAAGAGCTCAAACTAGATTCTAAAGATCACACAAGAGGGGTCATTGAATCAATCAAGCAAAGACCATCGATAATTTCTCTTTAAAATCTCGGCTTTCACAATCTCATACCTATTTTGCATCATCCTGCATACAGATATGATGTGTATAACCCGGTGAGAAGACTGTCTAACTAAGAACAAGTAAACGGCCAACTAGATTTATGCAAACAGAAGTGCGTATGCTTTCTACATAACTTTTTTTTTCCCCTCCTGGACAAGTTTTCAGTAACCAAAAGTAAGACGATCCTGATTTACATTTCAGATTAAAGTTAAAACATTGTACAACATTCCACTAGATGGCGTGTTTCACTAATTAAAGCTGAGGAGCTCAGAAGTTTCATTTCTTCACTTCTTTATCAAGTCAAGAATTGTAATATTAAGCTTACAGTCAAGTAGTGAACACAGAACACCCAAAAACGAAAGAAAAAAAGCATTTTGGTGGACCAAAAGCAATTACAGTATCTTCTAGACTAAGAATAAGAATATTCGGATCAAAAAACACAATCTGTATTAAGCAAAGAAGTGCAAACACCAAAGAGAGGAGGACCAGTAAATAAAGCAGCGTACAATAATCATAAAGTGAGAAAAAAAAAGAGTTGAAGCTTAGTTGCACCACTTGCAGTGGGATTCTGCCTAAACCTCTAGAAAATCATCAAAGAAGCTAAGAAAAATAGCATACACTCTACACAGCAACAGAGAATAACTATCGGCAGATGAAGCAAAAAAATGGAATCGTGAAGAGAAACGAATCACAGAATAAAAAAAACATTTGCTACTTTCCGACACTAAAAGCAGAAAGTTATTAGATAACAAACTCATTCGTACCAACAAAAAATAACAACTTTTACAAAGCCGAAACAGAGTGGAACGAACGAACATTCACAACATCAATCAATACTTAAAAGTTCTAAGCTTTCAGAGTTCTCTCAAACTATTATGCAAGTCAACGGGAAGAGAATACGAGAAAACCACAGAGAGAGAGAGAGAGAGATTGAATGAAATGAAATGATGAATGTACCTTTGATGTGGTCATGATGAGCGGAAGCAGCAGCAAGTTTAGCCTCATGTGCTTCATCATCCTCGTCATCATCATCTCTACCTGATTTAACGGTGACAATAGCTCCCCGAGTACCTCCACCGTTACCAGGAGCAGGACCGTCACGATCATCAGGATATCTAACCACAACGACAGGACAAACACAGTGATGAACACAGTAATCACTAACGGAGCCAAGCTTGCCGTCACTTCCCCTCTTCTCAGCTCCGAACCCTCTGCTTCCCATGATCACGGCGCTGAGGTTAAGCCGTTCAATCTCAAGACACAACCTTTCTCTCATATCGTGATCCTTCACTATCTGGATCTTGTGAGGGAACCCAGCTTCTTTCAACGGCTTAGCGAGATCCGATACTTTGGCGGATGTGAAGGCATCGAAATCCTCTTGGCTAGGCTGAGGTAGCTGACCTGGAGGGAGGGGATCGACGGCGGAAGGAGGTTGAGTTTGGAGAGGGAGAGGTCCCCAGTCGGCGCCGAAGAGAACGGAGGTTGGAGAGACGTGGAGAATGACGACTGCGTCTCCTGGACGGATGTAGTGATCGACGGCCCAGCGAACGGCGAAGGAGCTCTCTTCCGAGAGGTCAACGGCGACTCCGATTTTACGGCGAGCACCGGCGGTTGGGGTTGGAGTAGCGGCGGAGGGAGTGGAGGAGGAGTGGTGGTGGGAGTGACGAGGGGATGATGGGTGATGGATCTTGATGTTTGGTAGATGAGGAGGGTCGAATTCTGGATTCATTTGATTCTTTCTCTCTCCTTTTCTTCTTTTGCTTCAGACAAATTATAGAAACTTTGATGTTTTCTATCGAATGAGGAATGATGAAGAAGAAGAACAAGAACAACAAGAGGGGTCGTGTTTGACTATTAGTACCTTTTTTATTTTTTAAAAAGTTTAATTTTATGTGTTGTTTATTGCTAATTGTTGGATAATGGATATATTATTGAATTGAATTTTCGATAAGTTGAAAAACACGAGAACGTGCTGAGCAGAGTGAGGAAGAACAAAAAGGAACTGTTTGTCTGGCCAAGTTTCTTGTTTTAAAATGGGCCGTGTTTTTTTATATTATGGGTCCATATCACATATTCTGGTGATAAAAAGCTATCCATTTTGACATGTCAAAATTCAATGCGACAATGTGACATACACTTTCAAATGTATCAAACAAAGATTGATGTTTCCTGAGCCGGTTGTTGTTGTTGATCGAATTTTGTTTTATCGTTTGTTACATTACATTATTATCAAAACTAATTTGACTTTCCTAATGATTGAATTTAACTAGGTGACTTTCATAACTCTACAAACGGATAACTTTCTATGTTCACAACAAACACATATATCTAAGACAAGCGGTTTTGTCTTCATGCCGGACAATTTTTCTGGTAATACATGACAATTATACTTGAACACACTGAAGTCTTGCATATAACATTTATATCGTACGATTAGCCATCGGACCAAGGGCTTAAGCTTGTTGTTATTGTGTTTAATTAAGATATCATGTTCTCTATCAATGACCAAATGAACGAGTAAAAAGCAAATCCGAAATAAATATCTTTGGAGTTTTTAAACATTAATACTATGTTTGTTTTTTTTTTTTTTTTGACGACTACTATGTTTTTTTGAATATAAAATATGAACCAAANATAAAATATGAACCAAACAAACACTTCTACATATTTTGTAAACCGGAACGCAAAGCTGTACAACCGAGATTTTATGCAATATCATAGGGAAAATACAACAATGAAGAGCAGCAATTTGATATATTACCTCATCAAATTAACGAGAAAACCAGATAACACCAGTTCTTAAACCGAGAATTAGGTGATAACATGCATATTGGCAGCATCATTGCCTAACTAAAGAAACACAAAATGGAGCCAAGCCCCCAAGAGATCTGACACAGCTTTAGAGAGAGAGAAAGGAGAGAAGTTTCATGACACAATTAAGGAAGAGAACAAAGAACATATGTCTGAGTGTTTAGGTTAGAATCTCATAACAAACAACCAAAAGGGTAATAAAAAAGCTGAATCTTTCTTTCGATTCAGCCATCAGATGCATACACCAAAAAAGGGGGTTCTTTTTTTTTTTTCCTTCTGTTTCATACTTTTCTTCTACTTCATTATAACAAAAGAAATAAAGAAGACGATTTGTTTAAAATTTATAAAGAAAGAGAGAGGCGAAAAATCTGATGTTTCAAAATTTAAGAACATTTAAAGCTTCAAGGACAAATCGATAGTGGATGTGTTAGGACTGCAATCACCAACTGGTGTAGCCACTGGAGATGATTTTCCTGGGAAATTATCGTATTTTCCCGGAAAAAACTCGTACTCCTTCTTCACAACTCTTGTTCCGTTTCTAGGGTTTCCGCTCCCAAATTCCTCCATTGATCCCTAAAACCCACCATTAATTAATACACCAAATAAGATCAACAGTCATATGTAAACATACACATCTTCATAAATAAGTACATAATGGACTTACTACCGTATGATTTGTCGCCTCGTTAAAGTAAGCAGAAGCTGGAGCTGATCTGGCGATTCTATGATCATAAAAGAAGCCTTTCTGATCTGGTGGAAGAAGATGATCGTAGCCGTTCATTGGAGAAGGAACCATCATTGTGTAGTTCGAAAACCCACCACCGTTGGATCGTACCACATTTTGATCTCCGTCCAAACGTTTCTTCTGCAATAAAAAAAAAAGAAATCAAAAATCAAAACCCTTAAAAAATGCCAAAACCTTTGTATAAATCAAACGTATTCTCTTAGATGAAAACAAGAACAATTAAAATAACCAAACCTTGAAGCAAGTGTCACAGCGATGATTAGAGACGTTATACATTTGAGGATTTGGGATTGAAGAGAGCTCATGAGTAGAGGTCTCAACAAAACCCCATGGAGAACACAACGAGTCGATCATGATCTGACCGGACCCTACTCCGCCGCAAAGGAACCTGCTTCGAGTATATCCTCCGACAGACGACATGTTAGGCCCGCCACCGTAGCTTGGAAAGCCTTGTAGCACAACACCCGAGTCGGTTAAGGCGGGTATACGGGTAGCGTTAGGGCTCGCTACTGGCGTGTCTCCTCCTCCTCCTCCGGCGACGACCATTTTCTTTTTCTCTTCTTCGGCTATGAATCGCTCGAGCTTTGCCACACCCATTCCTCTCAGCGCCTGTTTCTTCTGGTTTTGCTGACCTGTCTTCGATCCCGGTTTCCGACCACGACTCTTCTTTGGCGGCTCTGTCCGGATCTCGCCGGAGCCGTTGACAAGGTATGTGTTTCTCAGAATCTCGTTTGGGTTACTGACGGAGTTTTGGTCTGTTGGCATGAAGAAGAGAGAAGTCGCCATTGATGATGATCACTGAGCTTCTTGTTAGAGAGAGAAGAGAGAGAGAGAGAGAGAGAGAGAGAGAAATGAAGAGGAAAAGGCAAATAGCTTTAACTCTGTCTTGTTTCTGCTCTCTTTTTATGTGTCTTTTGTATATCTCTTTTTTGTTCATATATACTTAAGCAAAGTACTTTCCTTTGTTTTTTTATTTTCTGTTATTTCCAGGTACTATATGAGGATAAACGTATCTTTTTTTCTTCTTTTTTACTTTTTAACTTATTACCCACTATACTAGATTAAAGCCTTTTTAAAAAAAAAATTCAAAAAGATAAGTAGAATATTTTAGCTTGTTCTTAAACGAAGCTTTTCTTTACCTTCTGTACTTTTATAGTTAACATGATATAATTATACCTTTTGCACTTGCATGCATTTCAAACTTATGTGTGTAAACTCATGTGACATTTGTCAGTAGACGGGTTTAATGCAGATCACTAATCCACTATCTTTGTTTGGGTTTAAGTCGAGAAACATATATTTAATTGAACTATTGTGTTAGTAGTATTGATTTTAATCATGGAAAAGGAATAAATTCCTTATATATTTTTTAAGAATCCTTTTAAAAAAATAACTTTATATTCATGTGTTATTAACATGTATGTCATCATGATGTGTCATCACTACAAGCATTCTTAGATTCATTTTAGAAATAGCTTCAAGTTACTAGAATAATTACAAAATATGTCATTCATAATTTAGTTCAAAAAATCAAATATTCTTATTAAATTAATCTTCTCTATCATTAATTACTAATTTAAACCAAAAATCTCTCATACTATTTCCTTATATAAAAACCTTAAAATTAGTAAATAATTTAATAACAAAGATTTGATATAAAATTATATCAGATTAATTATTTTAAAGTCATTTAAATTTCTCCATTTTTTAATTTTTTTAAAAAGAAAAATTGAATTATCATATCAAACATATAATACAAAAATCTAAATGTTTTCTCATATGCTATAATTTGAATTGGGGTTTAATATTTTTTTTATACTTATCACAAAAAAAAACATGTATGATAAATTAGTAATTTTATGTATTTTATTATATAAATCATATTTTATGTTCGATAAAATATTTATACTTATTTTTGTATTATAATTCATTATAAATTTAGACCATATGTGAAAATTTCATGACATATTATATATATAAACGAATCATTATTAAATTAAGCTCAAATTACATAAATTCACATATTCAGAAAATTAGAATAGAAAATATCTATATAAATTTATTTAAATTTTATTTATATTATATTATATATTTTATTAAATTTAACTTAAAAAAATAAAATTAAACTTTATAATAGATCATTTGTGTTTTTACTATAAAAAATATAGACAATAAAAAATTAAAATTTTTTGATCTATAATATAATTTTTAAATTAAATATGAAAATAATTAATAAATATTTTACCCTGCGTTATGTGCAAGTTATTACCTAGTGAAATAAATACCAGAGAGTTCGTAACTGAAAATTATGTTATAGCACGAATGCATGATTAATTGATGCTATGCATGCATTGGATTGAGGAAGAAATTCAACATACTAGTATGGTAATTAGTACTAATCTTGACTTTCTGGTTCTACCTTAAATGGTGCATCCCTCTTTCGTTAAACCTCATTCCTCACTTACTCCTTAATTTATTAACCACCCTTTTTATAAGAACTGTAACAAACTAACTGCATATAGAATATAGTATGCATATATAACAAATCTATATAAAGTAGGATGACAGTGATAGCAAATGGTAACAATTTTGTCCGCTGGATCCTAATTCGTGTATCCACCATTTTGCAACGTCACGAATATGATTAACATCTGAAATAATTACATATATAATGATAAAGCTTGGAAACTTAAGGAATTCAAATGCTTAACGGAAAAATTAAGAAGTGCGTTTAAATCCTCTCTTTAAAAAAAAAATACCAACTTTTATCTATTTCTTAAAATTTCTTGTTCATAGGTAATATTGCGATTGTGATAATCCAAAATGTGGTACCGTAGAGACAGCGTATCAGAAATTAATGCAAGACTCAGTCGTGACGTGTGAACCACGCTCCAATAGAAACAGCGCGTATACTACACGCAGAGACTATAAAACCGCGGAGAGGCGACAGGTGTCGGGACATGAGACCATTCGCCGATTGTAGCGAGCAATGTCTGAAACAACGTGATTTTAGTCAGCTCATATCATCTAAAATAAGTAAGTCGAGTTACAGTCGCAGTTATATTTGTTCTTTTTTTTATTCAAATTATATATATATTTATTTTTATCTCATTTATAATATATGATCGTTAAGAGTAACTGAGTAAGCTTAACAGCTAATTAACGGTAACGGATGACATCTTTAGCTATAATATAAATGTATGTATTATATATGTGATAACATTTTTTTTTTGCTAAATGGTAAATATATGTGATAACATTCCAACGCTAGCTTTCTTTCAAAAAAAAAAAAAATCATTCCAACGCTAGCTGTATACTAATGTTTTCTTTACACGAGGAAATTTTGTAAAAGTTTTTACGCAAAAATGTGTATCTATTAATTAACTTGAGATTTGTATTGTATCATTTGAATATTTGACTTTCTGACCCAAATAAAAGAAAATTTGACACTGAGATATTTATTGCTACACATGAGAAGAGAGATCAATAAAGCAAAAAGCAAAGGGAATTGTTGGAGACGTGAAATACGAGAAGGGTGGGATAGGGTGTAGAGTAGAAATGATGGCTGCATCATATACGGAAACATTTTAAAGCTGCCTCCATGTTAATTTTGGCTTCAGCCCAACACCTACAATTAGAAACTTTTAATTATTTAAAGTATTTGGCTTTATTGACTATTAACTATATTAATCTTAAGCGAAACCCTCTGAAATCACTATACATCATCACATTCAGAAGGTGTTCTTACAATATCTGACTAAAATTCTGGAGAAGAAAACCACTCGCAAATTTATATCCAAGAGCGTATCAGGAAAACAATTTCCTAAGAATGATCATTTTGTTACAATTATTTAATAAGATATCATGAAAAGTAAAATGTGGATTAATATCACTTGAAAAGGATCCAAACCGCATGACCAACCAACATATATATCGACACTTTTCCTAGTAGCCTAGATTGGGAAGCGAGATAATAAACAACAAATTATCCTTGAAAAAATATATATATATACAGAAGAGAGAAGATAAATGATCCAATGCGGTTTTAGCTTATCTCTCAAAGTGTGTTAAATCTTGTGATTATTGCTAACAGATGATCCTTGAGGTAGAAATTTATTATTGAATGGTTATTTTCATTCAAGCCGTCAATTTAATTGTTTTATAAGATTATACGAACAAAAACGTAACGGAAAACTGAGAGAGCGAACAATATAGGACTAAAATGTAGCTCTAAATTTTTTTTTGATTTACTATGGGAATGCAATCTAAGTGATTTTTTATTCTTTTTTATGTAACCGGAATAAATATGGATGATTTACTATAGATACCGCGTAGATTGTATTGTGGGCTAGGACAAGGGACTGTGTGAAGGGGTTGTAGGGCAAAGGACGAACGGGGGACCCCACATGTGCTTTCATGTTAAGTTACGGAGTGTGGTCCTATTGACACGTGTTAGAAGGGGGACCATTTTAGGGGTCATTGGGCGGCTACTACTAGGGTTTTTCTGGCACGTATGAGAAAGCCGAAGCGTGTGAAGGTTTGATTTACATTGCTAGGTTTAGGCAGGCATGGAAAGATTTTTGGGATCCGTGAAGCATATTGTGTCCTTTCTAAGAATGATTGGATCCTTTCTTCTTTACCTTTCGATATTTTAATTTTTAGTGCTCGCTCCCATCTAAGGTAAAAGAAACCAAGATAACAATTCATACTTTTTCTTTGGTTAATGAAAATGAAACGAGATCAAATTATTTTATGTTTCATAACCACTGTTTGGACTGCATTTCATATAAAGTATCTTTTATGTAGTGAACATTGATTCGTAAGGTATACTTTATTAGGATAATTTTAAGAGAAAAAAACCATGAAACCTTACCAAAATTGTAAAACCTTTTTACCTCTGTACGTTATATGTGACAAACATTCAGCAAAATGTAATTAGAGGCAATACTTTATATGAACATATAATATATACTTTTGTTTCTTATAGAAATCTTTATTTGTGTCTTCACGTATATAATGATGATAATATATTATGCATATTGTGGGATAATGATAATGAAGTAAATGTAGACAAGAGAGTACAAAGGAGGCAGAGTAGGTGAATAAATGAGTGAATTTTGGGGCAGTGAGAATAATAAAGATAAGTAAAAATGAAAAAAAAGAATTGAAAAGAGAGCAACTGTTAGTTTTGGCTTTATACATGGTCTTCCTTATCTATCTATTTTCATACAAACTTGCAAACCCTTCCTTAAACCTACTTTTGGACCACATCTCTCTCTCATCTTCTTTTTTTTTTTTTTTCTTGTTTTCTAAGAATTTAATTTCCAGATTTCTATTATCATTACTTTAGATCTCAATCTCCAACTGAGATTCTCCCCTTTCCCTCACTAGTACAGTTGTTGTAGATCTTATTCAATTAAATTACAGTTTCGCCCTTGCAGTATCTAGATTCTTTTTCAATCTCACCACAAAAAATTAAAATCAAAACATCTAAACCGGACATGAACAAGTGTAGTAGTGCTCAATATTGGTTTGGTTGAATAGAAAAAAAATACCAACAATTACCACACTCGATTAAACGTACAAGTACAAAGACATTGGCCAAAACAAGGACGAAGGAAAAAAGTACAAGGTTTTTTACTTGTTCAGTTTAAACTGAAAATTAAACATTTGGAATGGAGGGACAGGATCAGAAACAACGTTGAAATCCGGACCGTCGAATAGGCAGAGACAAATCCGAGCACCAGATATTCTGTGTCCAAGAGTAGAAAGCTTTTAAATAGGGTTTGTGACTTTGTGTTGTGAGAGAATTTTTTTTATATTGAATAAACAATTATAACAGAAGCTATTGTCCCTTTCACTTGTTAGTTGTCTTGTTCTTCAACAAGACACTGCAAGTATTACAGGCTGAAAGTACAATAAAAGTTTCGTATTTGCAAATGTGCCCCTATATTCTGCCATGTATTGCACTTTCTTTTTTAATCTACATCATTTATGTTTCTTCTTGAGAAGGCTACACTCTTGGGAAGTACGAAGGAAGCACATAGCATCCATTTTCCGGGAGCCACAAGTCGTACCTTCCGCATTTTGACGTCCACGGCCACCTCCGATAGAGCAATCCGTATCCGCTGCAAAATTCAAAACCAATTACATAGTGCGGATTGGACATTAATCAATCATTAAATAAGTATTTTTAAATTTGATTAGCTGATAGTGTCTGAAGGGTTTTTTTCGCATCGGTTTAGACCTCGTGGAAGTCGAATTCTGGATCAGCAGCCTTGGAGAATCCATAGACATGGATGGTAGGGAAAGATAAGCCTTCATCTCTAAGCCTGTCGTTGTATACTCCGCGAAATGCATCTGCTTATGTACGGGATTTATAACGGTTAAGAGGGGATTGTGAGTCAGAAAAAAAGGGGAAGCTTTTAGTAGAAGCAAAATTCAAACCTAGAGATTCAGCGGCATCTTTAGGTAGATTCATGACTACTTGGGTGACTTTTTGACCCTTGTCGCTTGAAAACATTGCCTTTATGAATCTTCGCCCATCCATGTTAAATACCTAGACAGAGATAGAAGATTCAGAGTTGTATGAATGGTTTTTAAAAGTATGAAAACAACGTGTTTGGAATTTGTATTACCTCAATTCTCTTTTCGAGCTTATTGACAACACTATTTTGCTCCATGAATTCTACTGCATGAGGGTTCAGGTCATTGGCGTATACACGTTTTACAATTCTTGCTGCAGCAAGTGCGATTGGACCCACTCCAGCGAAAACATCACCTGTCAGTTACAACAGAGTCATTTGAAACCAAACACAACAACACATTGACAAAATTCTACCAAAGACAGACAGAAGAATTGCAAACTACCAACAACAATAAGACGACTGATGCACCTACATATATGCTTCTTATGCAACAGAAAGCAGCAAGATTTCAAGACCAACAATTATTATATATTTGCCAGAAATTGGAGGAACAATGCACCGGCAAGCACTTTTAGTGGCCCTAAATTATAAGCGGAGAGTTCTACAGAGAGCAATGGCAATATTTTTCATGGTGTACCCTCGAAGTTAGATCTAAGTAGCAAACATACAGACAACGTCATTTTGGTCGAATCCAAGTAGAAGTCTCTGTCTCTCTGTCCCAAGTTTCGAATTCCAATATCTTGCACAAAGAAAAAAAAACAGAGAGATGTCAAGTTATGAACAAATAAAACGCTAGTTACATGACAAGAGATACAATAAGACCACATACTTTTCAGTTATCACTCGAAAGATACACATATTTTGGTATTAAGAGAGATTCATTAATGAATGAGAAAGAAGATACATACACTTTAGCTAAATCAACATGAAAGCGCAGTCCATTTTCAACAACCAGAGTCACCAGGGAATGGTTTCCAGCTAAAACCTCTAGCTGCATTGTTCTGAAGTCATTGTGAATAGGATCAATCTTATTCACAACGGTTTGTATCTTTGGCTGATTTTTATCCAGAACTACCTGACAAGCAATAGAAAATTACAAAAGAACTCACAAGATTTCAATTTCTGAAGGTGGGGAGATTTTTATTTCAGACTTAAGCAATGTCCACTAATCAATCACCTTGGCTATGAGCCTCTTGTAAGGTAGATGCTCGTCTCTTAGGTTGAGATGCGCAATATGTCCCACCATCTCAAATGCTGAAGGCACAATCATACCCTTTGGAAGTAAAGCTTCCAACACCTACAACAACACTTACTTTGATGCAAACCAACTCATATCTCCCATAAAAAGTTATAGTCAGCTTAAAAGTCTCAGCATTTACCTCATTCATTGGCCAATAGTCATAGAACAAAGTCAGTCTGCATTTTACTAGCTCGAAACTTAAGTTTGCATCGGTCTTTTTAGCTTCTGCGAACAGAACCTATCAGGCAGAAACCATATATTCTCTAAGATTACCTACTCCAGATAACCAAAATCAACACAAAAGAAACTACTCTTAGGAATGGATTTGAAGAGGATTGATCACCTTGATAGCCTCAGGCAAGTCTTGAACTTCCTCACCTGAATATCTCTCATCCAAAAGCAATAATCTCGTTGAACCTCTCCATCTTCCTCTACTACCATAGCCTTCTCCTAGTAACCCCTCAAAATCCTCTGCTCCTCCTGGATCTTCAACAACTTCCACCACCGCGAATTCATTGCGACTGCTCCCGTTTCCCTTTCCCTTTTCCTTTTCCTTCTTCCCCTCCACTTTCTCAGTCTTCCGCTTCCTCTTTGGCCTAGAGATTTTGGCCAAGTTTCTGAATTTGAGATAACCAGTTGAATTAAATGTCCTGGCCAGTTGATCTCTATGCAACACAGGACTCAGTCTCTCCCCGTCCCCTTCTGCTTTTCCTCTTATCCTCCGGTTAACAGAATCCACAACACTACCTTCTTCATCATCATCTTCTCCTTCTTCTTCACTCTCACGGCCTAACAGCTTCACCATGTCCTCATCGATTTCATCTCCGGGAACTCTAGCAATGTTCCGTATTCTAGGCCAATTCAGGAGATGACCACGGAGACGATTCTCAAGCGCGAAACAGTCCTTGGCCGGGACACGAACCGCAGAAATCTCGAAGATCCTAGTGAACTCGTCTTCGTCCAAAGGAAGACCTTTCTCAATTGAATCATCCGAATCTCCGACTTTGCGTCGACGGGCATCTCTGTCTCGACCGACTGAAGCTAATCTAAGGTCGTTGAGGAAAGGCTTCTTCCCTTTCAGAAGAGAAGGGCCGTACGGAACGGTAGTGGAGGAGGAGGAGGAGGTGAGGTTACAGGAGAAGGCGCAGAGGATAAGGGTTTTAGCTGTGGGATAGGGTTTATGGATGAAACGAGCCGAGTAGGAAGACAAGACTGGGAAAGGAAGAGAATTTGCTCGGAAAAGAGACAGCTTTGACATCATTTTCTGGTTTAAGCTTTGCTCAGCTTCCTGCTGGATTTTGGTCTTGGGACAGTGAAGGTCATTTCCCGCGTTTGCCCATCAGAGATTCATCGGCAAAGGAGAGATGATATCACTCCTTTGAGATTGGCTAGCAGCTTCTCTGTTTCCAGTCAAAAAAACGCCGTCGTTTCAATGGTAAGATACCAAAAAGAGGAACGATGTCGTATAGAGTTAACTTCAAATGTAATTCAATCACAGCCTAAGTAAACAACATTGTCCCAATCAAAAAGGTTTTTCAGACGAATCGCACATTGATACAAGATATAGAGACAAAGAACACCAGCAAGTAGATTTTTAAATATATTTTACATGAATGATATAGAGAACAAACTGATGCCAATTCATATTTTGTTATTTCTTCCTCGGATTAGAGTAGAAAGGATGGGTTTACAGTTTACACACATTGTTGCAACTCTCATTCGAATGTTTCATACCACATCACTCAGGAGTCAGGACTGGCTTTTCGCTAAATGGAATGACAAAACGATTAATATTTGTACAAAAGCTCAACTCAGAACGTCCAAATGAACAAAGCATGAGAATGGTTAGAGTAATTTAAGTTGAAATCAAAACATATTCGACCTAAAACCCTGTAAAGAGTCACACATATAACTGTACAAACAGTAATTCCACCGTGGCAAATGGATTCACAAGCAAAAATATGAGCGACGAAAAAAAACGTATTTAAAGTAAAACTTTTCAGATTTTATGGATAACTCAAATCTCATCGGGCAACTTAAAACTCTGAGTACCAAAAATCTGAAGAGACGAGTTCTGAAGAAAGACGGCGACTCCACATTTGCTGCTGTTGAATCCATCCCAGAGCGTGAAATGAGCAGTCCCCGACACTGGCTTCTTCTCTGTTACGTCTTTCACGGTGCACATCTTCTCCATCTTTCTTACAACGTAGTCATTCGACAACATTCTTCCTTCGTTCTCTCCTCTCTCACAGTCGTTCACTAGCCCGGTCTCATATAATGCCACCATTATGTCTATTCCGTTTCCGTCTACTTTCATTCTCAAAGCTCCCGTCAGTGATACTTGCAGTGTCTCTGAGGTTGGTCTCTGGAAAGTCGCCTAAAAAAAGAGAGAAAGAAAACACAAATTTTTAGTTATGTAGCTAATCGTAGGTGACACATCTACAAGACGATATGCGTAATTAAATCAAGATTTCTCATATATTCCCATCAACTTAGCTAACCAAAACTCGCTTATTGTAATGCCATAGAAGCTCACCCTGCATTCAGAAACCTACCTTCTATGTCATATACTTATAAACTAGTTAAAAAAAACATGCTGTTGAATCTTTAACATAGTATTCATGTACGTACAAGAACATGCTGTTGAATCTCTTAAGCAAAATGCATACTTCAAAGCAGAAAATTATAATAGATGTTAGATATGATGTGCATACCCCATTTATCCTAGCTAGAAACTTAGTTACAAACAAGATTCACTTGGAGCTTTCAATATTCACCAGATGATTATTTAACACCATGGATTCAAAGAAGAACACACTTGAGCACAACTAGAGTTTTGGTTCGGTGTATGACTAATTACATTGAAATCACAAATATAAGAGCAGATAATCTATCACAACGCTGATTCCAACTCTTTCATGATCATCTTTGTGAATTTTATTTAAGCCTATATCACATTCACAGCAATAGAAGAGTGTTTCACACCCAATCATCATCAGAATCAAACATCTTAGATGTTAAAGGAATACAACTCACTCGGAACGCAGGAGAAGGAAACCTAGGAGCTTCCGAGATAGATTTGAGCAGCGTCTCTTCCTCGTTTTCGATCAATTGAGATCTTCCTTGGACTACAAGCTGCGGAGTGAACATGGTGTCAAGATTCAACGCCTCCACGTAAGCCTTCTGCCTCACCGTCCATTGGCTTGAACCGTACGGATCTTTCCAACCCTTGTAGTCCCAGTAATCGACGTGGAATACCAAAACCATTGCCGGAGATCGGGATCCACCGTCTGCTCCACGAATCTGAGCGTCGAAATCTCCTCGGCCGAGCCTGGACATCAGCATCTCCGCTGCTAGTGACGTTTTGCACCCCTGCGACGAGAAAAGCTGGACGAGAACGGGTCCGTCTCCTGCAGGAACGTCTGCGGAGACGGCGGATGAGTTGTTTCCGGAGACAGCTTTACTCGTGGAGGAGGAAGGTTTCTTGCCGCGGAAACAGGCGAAAAGACGGCGCGACATCGGAGAGAAATTGCCCGTCTCTTCGCCTTACCGAAGAAATCGGATATTAGAAAGAAGGAAGTGCGGAGAATAAACGAATCAGAGAATCAAAAAGATGTTTTTTCTTTCCCCCGAGAAATTGTGAGATTGTCAGCAAAACTGAGAATCTTCAGGAGGAACAAAGGCTAACACGTTGAGAGGCAAAGAGAGAAAGGCGGCAAAGTGACTTTTGCTCCTTTACTAAAATTATTTATATTTAAATAATAACTTTTAGATAAATATTTGGTGGCAAAAGCTGTAATTTTCCAATTAGTTAAAAAAAAAAAGCGAAAAAAATACGTTTGGCAAATATTCTTATTTCAGGCTTTCGAATTAGTATGAAGGAAGAAGGGTCGTTGACACGTCGGTAAAGACAAGGTATGGTTGTTCGATGTCGGCAACGAACTTTCTTATTTTCGTAATAAACAAAAAAAAATGGAAAAACGAATGGTTCACTACTAATTGACTAGCCAACCTCAAACAGAAAACTAATATATATTCATTACTTTATCAATTTGAAATCAGAATTGATGGAATGAACTTGATATCCTGAGCAGAAGCATTGATATTTCGAAAACAAATTTGAAAAAAAAACACAATCCTGAATAAAGAAGGAGACCGAATTAATACAATTGACTACGTATGTTTTAGTACTTGTACGTGAACAACAAAACAATTAATCAACGTAACAAAACTGATCCAGCTAAAGTTGACACTAATCATAGCTGATTTGTATTAGCTCTGCAGCCACATTGGTGGTCAGCTTGTTCGGAATGAACAACCGATTCCACTGTATTAAACCTTGCGTCCATACAAAGTAACTAAGGATGCCATGTGTTATACAATGAAAATAGTATGTTCATGCCGAACAAGTTGACCACCAATATGTCCATACAGCTATTGCAAACGAGGCTATGGCCAGCATCGGCTTTGAACTGGATCAGTTCGTTATGTCGATTATCCTTTTGTATGTTCACGTATGCCGTCATTAATCGGCGGAGGAGGCGGTGCGGAGATGAAGGCGTCGATGTCTGGGCGTCATCCTTCACCGCAACACCTTTAATTCTTCCGGTGCCGGATGCTCGAAAATGACGGCGAAACGAGAAAGGGCTCCCCATCGACGGAACGGTATTACAAGTAACAAGTCCCTAGTGAAAGAGAGAGACAATTACGACACCTGCCTTTGTATTAGTAAACGAAAAATCCAGCTAGGGGTTTAGATATCCCACGTAATGTGTGTGCAAATAGTTAGGTTTTTATCAAAAACGTGGGGATTTAAGTTAGGTTAAAATTAGAGAGCCGACGCCATGTGTGTGTGTGTAAATAAATTTTTTTTTTTTCTTTGAGATTTTAGATTATATCTCAACGTATAATTTTTTTTTTTTTGAACAACAAAATGATTGTTTATCTCGACGTATATTGTGATCATACTATATGCATATATATTGTAGAGCAATACACGAGAGGACAAAAGAAGGCAGCGCAGGTGAATAAATGAGTGAATTTTTGGGAAGTAAGATTATAAGAAAAAAATATAAAAAGAGGGCTGGAAAGAAAACAACTGTTAGTTTTGGCTTTATACACGGTCTTCCTTCTAATCTATTTTTCACACAAACTTGCAAACCTTTCCTTATAAGTAGCTAGTTTGGGATTTTCGATTAGTAAGCGAAACTGTTAACACTTAAGTAATTAACTACTAAGAATTGATCAGTATTGTTTAATCAAATGTTTGTCTTGACATCAAGTGAGACTGTAAAATTTACTAAACATACTCCTCGTGAAGTATTTTGAAACTTGGAAAATCTAAATCTAGTGGAGGTTTTCGAGGTTTTTTTTTTCCAAGATTTTCTTTTGTTTTGTAACCTTTCGTTTGTCGAGGTTTTCAAATTTATATAATTGAAATATATTAATATGCTATGTTGAAAAAGTTACCTCAAATATAGATAGAAGAAAGGTAGATCTAAAAAGTACAACAAGTTTTATCACTTTCAATAAATAATCACCCAAATTTATTTCAATTTATTTTATGATATCGGATTAGTCATCCAAATTTTTGAACTGAAAATTGCTTAAGGAAAAAAAAAAAGATCAACTATACTAACAATTCTTTATTTATGCATTCAAATTATATTATACTTGACTTCAATTGGAATGATGAGTTCCAATATCTTTTGCTTTTATTGATTTTTTTTTTTGTCACAAACTTTTATTGATTTTTTGTTTCTTTATTAATGAACAATTAGCTTTAAAAAGGAGAACCACATATGTTTTGTCCTTTCTTCTTCTCTTCACTCATTTTTCTCCCGTAATCTTGATTGTACTTTTCTATTACTTGTTCTCATATCCACCCACACAAATTGTTTCCTTTATAACATATCACACATAACGTTTCAAATTAGGAGTAAATTTATTTTCCTTTTCTCAAAAATAATGGCAGCTGAAACGACCAAGCCACAGGGGTTAATCTTCAACATAATCATGAACTAGAAACTATTTGTATGAATAACCATGATTTGTACATACGTACGGTAACATCGACTGGACATTTTTACTTCTCAATGGACAAAGATATTCTCGAAATTATGTAATTTAATTAGATAACATGTAACATTATCATCTCATTGATTTTGTGTGTGTGATAGCTAAAATGTCGTGCCATTACTGGTGCATAGTATAATTTAACATAAACAACATGTTAGGTTTTTTATTATTCTTAAATGTATTATTAAAAGAAAACAGTAAAAGCAATTTAAAAACAAAATCATTGTATGTTTTTAAAACACATGCTATGCATTACTGTAAGACATTACCGACACCGATGATTTTGGAGATCAGAGGTATTTTGGTTAATGTTTACTAAATTCTCATATTCTTAAATTACTATAGTCCCACGTGATCATCTAGCATTTTAGCTAAATAGGTTTAACGATAAAAGTTATTCTCATAATTTATAAGACAACAACAGTGATAAGAAGAAAATTCAAAAAAAAAAAATTGGCTGGGACCAAAAAAAAAAAAGAAAAATCCTTTAACCAAATCCAAATACAATGATCACTTAATGATTATATCTAATGACATATTTGTATTTAAATTCATATTTGAAATCGATTGTAGGATTTGTTTTGACCACATATCACCGGTCCATGCAAATCCATGTGGTTGATGAATCCACGACCAGCCAAAAAACAAAAAACAAACTTCTTGTAAGTTCCAACAAAATCTCCACCACTATCTAGGAGCTTCAGTCACACACCATCCTGTCATTTTTTCCCATATATACGATGCATAAACTCACTTGGTTCTCTTATATTTCTCAAGTTTCATAATCACTTAAAAAAATTATATATATTAAAAAGTTAAAGAAAAGGATGTTAGAAGGGAAAGCAGTAATGGGTGAGACAGATATGAAGCAAACAATGAAGGAAGATGCTCTTAGTTTGGCCGCCAAAGCCCTTGATTGTTTTGATGTCACCGAACCCACTCAAATCGCTCGTTTCATCAAGAAGGTTCATATATAAACATTTAGTTTCCTGTTATAACTTATAAGTGTTCATTAGTACGTTAACCTTAATTAGTGTTACTTAGAGTATAAATCTTGATAGACCTGTATTTCTACCTATCGTCTACATACCTGATGAAATGAAAAATGAATTTGAATGTTATCACAAACATCACAAGTAGATTTCCCGGTCAATATATTCAGATCTTTGATATATATTTTGGAAATTTTCAGGAATTTGATAGAAAATATGGATTGGGGTGGCAATGTATTGCGGGGACGCATTTCGGATCGTTCGTGACTCATTGTAGTGGCTGCTTCATCCATTTCTCCGTTGGCAGCCTTACCATTTTACTCTTTAAGGGATCAGCTGGTGAATTAGTGTCTGGACCGATAGTCTAACCAATTTAGACGATATTGTGAATATAATCAAGTATTTGAATCTATGGAGTGTTAAAGTAAAAAATCATTCTAGTTTTTAACAGCCATTTCAATCGTTTTTCCAGTGTGTACGTAAAATTATTCTGTTTGCTTGGAATCGGAAAGAAAAAGAATCAGAAATGTTACAACTAGCTAGTATCACAAGAATATTTGTAAAAGTGTTAAAATAATGGCCTGCCATACAGCTTAAGAAATCTACTGAAGGCTTATTCCAGTCTTGAATCATACTGCTCCTTTTTTATTTATTTATAAAGTGCTGCTTCAAAAATGTGCACAATGTATCGAACTAGCAGTCTTTGTATTTTGTGATTTTGATATTGTTAGTTGACCCATAAATTCACAAGCAGATTGGGCTTTGTTACAACAATGTCAACTAGTATCATATTATTCATAGACAGATTGGGCTTTGTTATATCTGATTGTGCTTACTTACAGAGAAATTATATATATCTAAAGAAAAACAGAAAACAACTTGAGACTTTTTATTAATGCCACTTCATAAAAACCCAAAACATAGCTAACAAAAGATGCATTTCAAGTTTTGTTAGAAATTTATTATAAAGACCAGCTAAAAAGAATGGCTTACACAATACAGCTTAAGAAGATGTACTTAAGGCTGATTCTGTAAGAGCATTCACATTTTGCAAAAAGTTTTAAAAGGACGAGTTAGTCTTAAGGAGTCATAACAGCTTGCTTCTTTGCTTCATATTTTGCTCTCAGTTCAACAAGCTGCTTAAACAATAGTTGTAATATAGATCCTTCACATGCAATTTTATGAAAAGACAAGTAAGTTTTGGAGGCTACAATATATGAATTCACAATGAAATTAAAGTCCATACTCATGACAGAAGCATAATACACCTGTAAGAAACCATCCCCATGTATCATCAAACGATAACAGCTCGACAAACCTCAACAGAAGCCAGCGGCTTTGGGAGTGTAAGCACAACCTCGACTGATTCCACATTTCCCCAAATCTCACCTCCTTGGCGTCTTTCCAAAGCGATCTCTACGAACCAAATCTCTTGCTTCCCTTTGTAGTCAGTAAACCGACTCCTATCGGTGGCAAAAATCACCAACTTTCCACCTGAATTCACCATTTTAGACTCCTCGAGAACGATATTACCCGGAAAACCTTGTAAACCGTACAATGGTCTCCAGTTCTTCTCCTTTGGATCATATACGATTATTGGATATCCAGTCAAATGCAGAAGACCACCAAACATCAGTTTAGGATTCACAGAAAACAACATGTCGTCGATCACACAAGACGACTCATGCCACAGAACACTTAAGTCTCCTACTACCAACAAATCCCATTCATCTCCTTTTAGATCATAAGCATAGCATTTTTTTTTATCCAAAACGTAAATCTTCTCCTCCATAACCGCATAGGTCACAACCTCTCTAATAGGTTGTCCTGGCCACTTAAAACTAACCCAAGTCTTATTCTTTAGATCAATCGCTTCGACGCAATTATCCTGAGTGTTTATTGGACAACCTCCGGCTACGAATATCTTCCCGTTGATTACTACTGCAGCTGCGCGGCATCGAGCCACTAGCATGCTAGGGAGGGAGCTATACGTGTTGCGTCTGCAGTCGATGAGAATCACATCCTTTGTGCGGTCCTCGCCGACGCATCCACCGATCACATACATCTCGTATCCGACTGTGACGACAGTAGGTCCCCAGGGCATGGGAGGAAATGAGCCGATTTTCTGCAATTGCAGAGAAAACTTGTCCCGCACGTTTCTGTAGGGTTTTCGATGGAGGATGTACCAGCTAGGGCTTTGGAAGCGAGTGAAACCTACGCAGGCGTAAAGAACCGATTCTGTACGGCCGAGTTGTGAGCGCGTGTTGTAGAGATACGGAGTAGTGATGTGACGATAAATGGTCTTGGAGACGAGAGACAGATTCGGGTAATGAAATATCCCAACGAGTGTGAAGCATGTTATGGTGACATCTTCTGGAAAGGGGAAAGTAGTATCCTTCTCTACCTTATCCGGTTTCTTCTGGAGTTGTTGCGCTTCCTTGTTTGGATCTTGATCGCTGCCATGAAAGTCGTCAGAAGTTTCAGAGATTACAGCCATCTCCGTTTGAAGTCAGTCAGCAGTGAATCAACGGAAAGCGAGCCTAAATCCGAATCTGAAAGAAAAATGGTTAGTTGTGTATTTATGAGACTTGAGTATATAGTACCCCACAATTTCATTTCATTTGAGTAAACTATTCTCTCATTATATTTCACGAATTCAGAAACTTCGTTTTTAATAAAAAGTTCATCACTCAAAAAATAATTTCGAAAATAGAAATCGTATTTTGTCCTTCTTATAAGAACCTTCTATAATAGTTTTGTAAACATTTTATAAAAGTTGGGATAACTTAAAAAAATTAAACATATAATTTTGTGTTAAATAAAATATTATGTTGGAGACAAAAGAAAAAATAAAATAAATCTCACTACGATTAATTGAAAATTCATTTAAGAAGCTGACCTTGAATATTAAAAAATTTGATACTCAGAAGAAAAAAATTTAATTCATATATTAATAATAAAAATGGGTATATATCAAATATTTTTAAAATTTAGAAACATTTTTAAAGTTTATAATAGTTATATCTAAGTCTACCGGATTCAAAAAAATAACTATCCAAATCTGAACCACTAATACTTATCGACATAGACATTCTATATGGATTTATAAGTACCCATATATATATTCATATTAAATTTCCATCAACTCCAAATGGCTTTAAAAATTAAAATACTTAAAAACAAAAAAATAAAAAATAGAAAATATCAATATTGTTCAACATCTTATATTTTCTAATAAATAAATTATTAAATAAATAGAATAAAACATGAATATTATAAAATAGAAAAGTGAGAAGAGAAAATTAAATAATTTTTTTCTCGATATATTTACTAGATAAAAAATACTTCCATCAAAAGTCTAGTACTAATACATTTGTAAAAGGTAAAAAATATCATATATATATAATTATATATTTTCAAATTGATAGTATAACATATCAAAATAGTTATACATATATGTATAATCTTGTTAAATTAATTAAGTAATCAAAATCAAAAAGTAAATATATATATTTTACACTAAAGTTTTACTAAGTATACGAATCTATATGATGTAAGAAAAAATTCATGTGTTACCTTGAAAATATTGCCACGTTTCAAAAATATTATTGAATGTTAACAGAAATTTTATTGTTTAAAGGTTAATATTTTTTTCATGTTGTTTAGTTGTAATCAGATCTAAATCTGTGAAATGTAGAATTGAAAGGTTTTATCGACGATATTTTTTTTAAAAGAAAATTTCAAGTCAACGAAAATAATTTTTTTGGTAATTTAATTTTTACTTATATTTAATATCATATTTTAAATTTTATTTCCATTTAATATTGTTCAGAATAGTTGAAAAGTTATTAATATGCGTAGCAGTAAATATTATTTTGTTAATGATATCAATAATACATATATATTATTCTGAATAGTCAAATATTTTTTCGAGTAAACTATTAATTATACTTTAAAGTCAATATATATTACTTCGAATAGTCAAATACTTTTTGGAGTAGAATATTAATTATACTTCCAAGTCAATACATACATGATTTAAGTGATAAATGTCCACAAGAGATATGGATTATCTATGTTACAAAAAAAGATATGAATTATTTAGTTACTATTAATTCATTTTTTTAATTGAAATTTCATAAAATTTTAAAATAATAATGTTATTATATAATTTTATTTTTAAAAATGATGTTTTAAAAAAATGTTTCACAAAAATAGATTGATTAAGTGTATTTTTTATTAGTTAATAATGATAATTTGTAAACTTTAAAATAAATTGAATTTATTGAATTTTTATATTGATTAAGTGTTATTCAAAACTGTTAATCATATAAAAATAAATAATGCGCGTATAATCAATTTTTTTTTTTTTTTTAATATATGTGAAAATCTGAAAACATCTAATATTAATTTGAAAAAATAAATTACATAAAAACAGAGTTTACATGTGTGGGCACTGTGATACATTACTACATTATTAACTTAGTCCCCTATTTTACGATTTATGTATCACCGACTAATTATAACTTTTTTTTTTTAACAATTCTTTGTTTTATAATATATTTAAATCAAATATTAGATAAATTGCATTCGATATATGATAGTTACATTTACTAATATAAAATATTTGTTTTGGTAATTGAATAAAATGACTATTCTATTAGAAGTTTTAAATTGCTTTCAAATTACATGCACGAAAAAGATCTAAAGATCTCACTCAATTCATGCGCCTCTTAATTTTCTTTTTTTGGTCATCTATTTCATGTTTACTGTGTAAACTTTGTGATTGATGTAGAATTTACATGGTTAAAAGTCCTAAATACTACTAATGAACTTCAGTACATACGAACGAGATCTAAATTCAAAAGCTTTTCTTGCACCACCAATTCCGGTGACAACCTTTATCACCATTTAACCGAAGCCTTGCCTTTGTCCCTCGTAGTCTTGCTTTGTAATCTTTCTTCCACTTCTCAAATCTTGAGTTCAGTCTACTGAGTTCTTCTTCTGCATGCTGCTTCTTGATTGCAACCGACTCTCGTTCCAGTTCCATTTCCTTATCACACTTCGAATTCACAGCTTCATCAAATACGACTCTACGTTGATCAAATTCTTTAGAAAGATCGTTAACATCATTCAAGCTACCCTTGAGCTCTTTTGTGGGAGTTCCAAGGGACATAGTGTCCTCTGAGTCATTACCGTGACTTGCAGTCTTGTCTGGAGCCAGACTCTTACAGGCAGCTGCGAGACTCATCTGCAAGGGCATATTCCAATTTGACGATCACAAGCATAAGTATGTAATTTATGATAATTAACACTCTTGGTTACTTACTTGCATTGACGACATATGCTTTTGCCATGTTTCCTCCATTGACTTCATTCTTGTTTCTTGCTCTAACCATCTTTCCTCAAATCGTTCCAACTCCTCCTGCAATGCAGTGTTTTCATCTTCCTTCTGCATTAAAGCTGCTTCGACTTTCTGAACCCGGCTCTGGAGGTCAGCAAGAGCCCCTGGTTGAACCTGAAACTGCTCTAAAGGAAGGTCCTAAACATGAGAGGTAATAATTTTCATCAGTGGATAGATAAATAAGTTAAGGACACACATACTTCAGGCAAACTATTACCTTGTCTTCTGAAATCCTCCTCCTTGACTTTTTTCTTGGTTTTTTCTTCTCATTTTGTCTTTGTTTCTTCAGTTGCATACTATTTTTCAAGTGTTTACGAACCAACCATCTGCGTACGACTGCATAAAAGGTGAAGAGCATTTAAAATCTTATCCAAGAATGGAACCACAAGTTCTTTGATGCCATAAGGAAAGATACCCATTTTTTTTTTACCAGATTGCAAGTGTATGACTGCAGCCTCTTCAGTTATTGCTGAGGAAACGATAGCCGACTTTTCCACCACAATATAATTTTTCCTGGCATTTTCACCGCGGATATCTGTAGCAACAGAATAAGTTAGCCAGGAAACAAAAGAGAAGACGAATAAGCATAAACAGTACCGTAAAATATATATATAAAGTAATCTTGAAAACATATGTCAGCGATTACAGGATTGAAGTATCACTGCTGCATTTCTCATATTGTGGAAGTATACACGGGACTGATAACCACGAAAATGCTTCTGTAATCCAAGTACACCACCCAGAACATATTCTCTTCTTTCCTCAAGTACGCCAATCTATTAGATATAATTAAAGATGAAAGCGTTACTATTGTTGATAGATCATTAAACCAACATAATATCTCCAGGTAAAAGGAACTTACTTGCCCAGTTCGAAGGTATATTTTTCTGTATCCAACTTGATACATTTCAGGAGGAAGATTGAATTGCTTCATAATAGCATTTGATGTGCTAAGTGGATCCTGGACGCTTTTTGTGTCCGCCAGTAAGAATCCATATCTAATCCATGCACAAGCCAACAAAGACAAAAAGCTTAGGAATACATGGGAGTTTGTAACAAGAGATCTATCAACATAGCGCATCTGCGAAAGTTGAGAAACCACACCTTGCTGCAACATCCTGATGAGTCATCCGAGTATGATATCCTGATCTTGATATTCTAACAACCTCCAAAACGCCACAACATCTAAGCTGTTGTAGAACATGATTCTCTTCGTAAATCCCAGGAAGCTGATTTGAATTTGGTTTTATGCATCGAATAAAGTGAGGAGTGGTGTCTTCTAACTTGTTCATCAGCTTGAAAAGTTGGCCCTGTAAGCAGAAAAGTGAGTCGAATGGTCCATTTAGGTTCAGAATTATTTAAAGAAGATTAATTCATAAAAAATGTAAGAAAGGAAGATTTCAAAAAAAAATAGACAACTGCAAAACTCAAGCCTTATTACCTTAAACTTTGTAATCACACTTTGATTCATGGACTCCGAAAAGGTTGCAGGATTTGGAGACTTATGACGCATCTTAGTAGAAAACAGGTTCAGTAATTGACATTTGCATGATGATAAAAGTTGGATAAGATCAACATGCAGGGGATCTCTGTTCTTTTCCAGGAAGCCATTTGTATCATAGAGAACCTAATAAATACCATAATGTAAATAACTCTCATAAGTGCCCAAACAAATATTTGTTCATTCTCTTGCACCTTAATAATTTCACAGAATCATATCACATAAGAACTAAACAACATGCGGCATTAAGTTGTAGGATTTGGGTTACCAACTGACCTCTCCAGCATAATGACTAACTCTGAATCCCTGACCTCTTTCTCCCCTGAAACAAGAGTTTCCCTTCAAATGCTGCTTGAGCTTGTTGGCAAACGTCGTATCAGTGGCCTTTGGAAAATTTGATTCCTCGTCTAGTAGTGATACTAAACCAATGGGTTTCTGCACTAGCAACCATATGTGCGAGATTAATTTTTTAAACATGGAAGAAAAAACACTTAATTCCATAGCTCAAAACAAAAGCCTCATACCATCTCTTTGCATATGGAGAAAAAAATAGGACGAGTAACAAATCTAAAGATGGCTAGCTATAAATTACCTTCTCAATAAGATCTAGACACTCTTGATTGTCTTTGAATTCGACCTTAGTCCAATCAATTCCATCCCCTTCATATTCCTGAGAAGCGAAGATTTAATTGATGTGTAGCTGAACCAGAAGCGTAAAAGGAAAACATAAAAACACATCTATATATAGTTAGGCTTCAGAGAAAGAAAGAAGATCACCTCTTGTTCAAGTTTAAATAGATGTCGGTTGAAATGTTGCTGCAGTCTTTCATTTGCATAGTTTATGCAAAATTGTTCAAAGCTATTATTCTGAAACCAAGGAAACCTGATCATTACATAGTCAAAAGATATAAAGACTAACAAATCTCGAGCACGTTTACGAACCTTAAATGACTCGAACCCATATATATCGAGGATACTAATAGATCTTCCTGTACGTACTTTACCAACTTCAAGTGAAGTATTTATTTGCTCAACAAGCCAGTTGAAAAGGCTTGCATAGATGATTTTTGCTAACGAATCTCTCATATCAGTTGCCTGCATATATGGCAGAGCAATTCTACATTTAGATGTGTAGAAATTACGACTGTTGTGTGATATATGGCGACTAAACAAACCTGTCGTAGTGTCAGTTTCTTAGCAATGCAATCTCTGCCAGCTTGTAGCTTGCATGTAGACAAAACCAACATAAGCTCTTCTGAGTTGCAGCCCATTAACATAGCTACATTAGTGACAGCTGCCAGAACACAAGAGCAAAAAAATAAGCATCACCAGTCCACTGATTCAACATGACAAAGTACAAGACAATAAAAATCTACCTTCATCTGCTACCACTTGTACATGGTTTTCACTGTCAATCACTTCAAAAGATACATTCCCTAACCATAATACAGCTGCAAGAAGTGAAAATGCACGTTCTTGATATTCTTGAGGAATTTGAACTATGTTGAAAGCTTCCTACAATAATAGAGAAATCTCAGAGAAATAAGAAATTACAAAAATCTGGCATTTACTCCATCAGAAACAGAGAAAGGCACAGGAAACATAAAGAGCTACCATAAGTTTGTGAAATTTTTGAGCATCATCAATGCGATCAATTGTTAAGCAGCTGCTCTGGTTCAAATAATTGTATTCACTTGCTGCTTTAAGCTTCAATCTCTCTGCGAATAAAATCACATAAGGAATGGTCTAGCAACTTCTAGCCATGAGCAAGTAAATTTAATCAGTATTTTTTATATGTCTACGTTTTGCTTCACCAGCTTCTAAGGAATATCATATGCGCCTGAATATATCAAATATCTGAATTAGTTCTTAGATATTTCGGTTTGAAATGTTACCTTTAAGAATTGATGAAGCACCTGCACACAGTTCATAAAAGATATGGTAGGATCTCTCGCCATTGGACAACTGAACTACTCTTGACTGATCCAAAGAGACTACTAGTTAGCCCGTGAATAGCTACAAGTGGAATCTGACTAAAAGTTCTCAGCAGAAACAAAATTACCTTTTCTAGCAGAACTTTGGTATTCAGCACAAGTTGTTACACAACATGGAGAGGAAACAAAACAAACATGAGAGGTCCACAGTCAAGAAAATATGACAAACAATCATACAAATTTTCAATTCTTACTCACAAGTTTCAAGTTTGGCTCCGCATATCTTTCCCTTTGCACTAAAATGAATCTCCATCAGTTTTCCCTGCACCAATTCAGACTTACTAATGAATCCAAAACCTTGTCGATTTACAAAATGTTCTTACAGGCTGACAAATCATGCGAAAACTGGACAATAAAAACAAGTATGTACAATTACTCACGAATCGGCTAGAGTTATCATTTCTTGATGTTTTAGCATTCCCAAAAGCTTCAAGTATGCAATTTGTCTTTAGGATTTCATTCTCCACCCCAAAATAACCTCCACCAAGAGCTTCCAAGTACTGCATTGCATATTTTGCTGTCTCAGTTTTCCCGGCTCCACTTTCTCCACTATGGAACGATAATATTCAGTTAATTATTGATATCAATATAAGAAATCACCTTGACATGTTTATAGTAAAATCATCGTTAATGTAGGTACACAAAAATCATTGAGAACAGAAAGCCTCGTCGTACCTTATGATAATAGATTGGTTCTTCTCCTCTGCTTAAAGGAAAATTCAAAATGCAAACACCAGAGAATAACTATTTTTAACACCCTGGAAAAGAACTAGATTTCACAGTGTGAAAAGAAAATGCTTCCACTCACCTCTCATCATCTCATCATAAGCAGCATCTGCCACTGCATAAACATGAGGAGCATCCAAATCCTTGTTCTGATAAGCTGATCGAATGTTGTTACCGTAAATATGGACTTTCTTTAACGGATTCACTGCAATCAAAACTGGTCCTGCTTTACTCTACAATAGAGAACCATGAAACTATGTTAAGACAGAGGAATAATCAAACAAAACAGGAACATGTTTTTTTTTTCCGAGTAAACTTACGTAAATCAAGTCTTGTGAATATCTGACCCGGAGGTTGTAAAGAACAGATGGTTCATTCAAATAGCTAAGCTGTATAAGGTCTTCAACTCCCTCCAAAATATCTGGGTTTGCAGGGAAAATCTCTTTAACTGATAATTCCACAACCTTAAAGAACAAAATTACAAATCCATTAGGATTTTCCACATCATATGAAAATTTAAACAATTTTAAAAGAACTTACTTCGGTGTTGGACAAGACAACAACACACGCCGCATCACCAGAAATAGATTGTATCTTCCCTAAGAGCCACTCCCCATTAGCAACTCGACACCAAACACAAAGTTTCTGTAATAATCAAATAGAAAAAAGCACTGTAAAACGCAACGTACCAAAAACACAAAGCAAAGAGAAGCAACCAATTCATTTAATTTACCTTGTTGATGAAATACTCAACGTTATTGACCCATTCAGGTTCATGCGCCTTTCTATGCTCCTCTGAGTTTCGCTCAGTCCTCGTTTTCTGGCTCTCCGACGAATTCGTATCACGGAATCTCGCCGGAAGCGATTGACGAATCGATGGCATTTGTGCCCTGGAAGTAGTACGCTGAGAAGGAAGCGACGGCGACTTATCCTTCAACCGGCGAAGAGATTCCGTCGTCTCCCCAGGTATGGTCGGAGACTGCGATATAGTCATTAGCTTCCCTAGAATTCACCGACCTCAACAAAAGAAATAAAAAAACCCTAAAAAATCGATGCGTCTTCAACAATCAACAAGCATTTTCGGGACATTGGAGTTATCACTCAGATTATGTAGTGTATGGTGAACATCAAAAGTCCATCTGAATCTGAAAACCAGAAAATCAGAGATTTCAACGAAGAATCTCTCACCATTTCAAATATGGAAAGTTTGTCGAGGAAAGTCAGGAATTGAAGAAAAATAGCAAAACCAAAAATTATGAGAAAAAAAACAAAACAAACAGAAAAACAAAATAACAAACAAACCTTAAATAAAGAAACTGAACTTTTGCCAACGAGACGAAATAAAATAGAGAGAGCCATTCCAACGTAACGAATATAATTTGAAAAAACCAACGACGCGCTAACATGAAGAAAATATATATCATTTTTTCCCCCCCGAGAATATAAATTCTAGAATGGGCTTTTAACTAACAAACAATAGGCCCAATAAGTGGACCCGAATTAAGTAAATTGACCCGCCCCAACCCACCAACATAAGGTGAAGTAATCTCAATTCGATTTGTGTTGCTTCGTCGTCGTCTGCCCTAGCCGAGAAACCAAAATCGGCGCCATGACGAAGAACAGGAACAAGAAGAATAGAGACGACGCCGTTTCCATGGACGTCTCCGAAACTAAAACCGTCTCTGAAGCTGCTTCCGAAGGTAAAATTCACGTCTTAGCTTATTACACTCGTTGCTTCAACTTCTTAAGATTCTAGGTCGAGCCAGTTTGAGTATTAATTTCTCATTTTAATTCTTTGATTTCGTTTAGCCATGGACACTTCGGAGACAGGAGACGCGAAACGAGCTGCTCGTACTCGTAACCCGTAAGCGTTAACAACCTACTCGTTTATAAGCTCAAGTTTTATTAGCTTTCAACTTATATCGAAAATATGTTTAATCTAGGCCATTTGATTTGTGGTTTGGCTAGTTAGATATATATGGTTTAAGCTGAAGTTTCCACATTAGTTTAAATATCTACAAGATAACACTTAGGGGACATTATGCAACCTGTTGAATGAGATGATCTTGGACAAGTTTTGCCAAGTTTATCATTTGTTAGGTTACGAAACAATTAGAATATATATATATATGCTGGCTTGTGTTTAATGTTTTCCTTTGGCCTCCTCACTGCCCTTCCTTTTGATCCGGATGATGTTACCCGTTTTGTCTAGGATAAGCGTCAAGAAAGGAAAACCGATGAAGAGAACGAAGAATGCAAGGAAGATGAAAGCCGTGGCTAAAGCTAAAGCGTTGAACGAAAAGTACGAAGAGAAAGCTTCAAAGGACATTACTAAAAAACAGAGAACTCTTTCCGCCAAGAAATTGTATGAATGATTTTGGTTCTAACTTTAAAGCTACGGAGAAAGCGAAAAGAAGTTTTGAAGGTTTTGGTAGTCTATTTTTTGGTTTTGTTAACGTTTATGCTTACCTTAGGAAAAGAGTTTCTACCAGTTTGTACTTCTCCTTCAGTTACAGAAAATTTTCATGTTTATGGATTTATTATATGGGAATGTCCGTTACCAAGACTGATTTTTTATACAGAATCCCATCTTCATAACTCTCGAGGTAATTGGTAAGAAGATAAACACTCGTAAACGAGGGATTACTATTTTAAACATCAAACAATCATTCCAATAACAAACATCAAAATGTGATAGAAATGTCAAGGACATACATATATATATACATGGACGTGTATTTCTATTTTACTTCTATATCCAACAACGAGCTCTTTGCACAAGTTTCTTGTCTCTACAAAATCTCCGTTGCTCGGTCCACCAGAATTTAGGTGCTATAACTTCTTGGCCGCATTTTCAGTCTGCATCTGTTACTTCAGCTTCTATATCTACGATAGCCGTTGAGAAACCTTTTCCTACAAAATCAAAACACCTCTTCTCACCATTGGATTCACGAGCCTGTGCTAAGGCTTTTCAATTACACATTTGCACAAAAGTAAAGCAGACATGTTGGGTAAGTAAGAAATAAGAACCTTTCTTAGGTGGAGAAGAAAACCCATTTAAGTCTTGTCCGAAAGCAGTAGTTTGGTTGGAGAATTTCACTGGTTCCTTAACAAACTTATCATCCACAACTGCACTTCCCAAAAAAAATACAACACAATGCTAATGCTTGTAAGAAAAAGACATGTGCTTTAAATAAATCGAAAGATGGAGGAAGCATCTTTATTTTTCTACCGGAGAATGGCTGAGTGCAGAAAGGGCAAAGCTGTACTTCATCGTCCAACGATGACCTGCAGCGAATTCGATATTCAGTCAACAGAGTTGGAGCAACAACAAAAACAACTTAGGGATTGGTTCTTGTCATATACTTACTTGAATATCTGAAACTCGTTTCCGCAATTTGGACACTGCATAAACATAATGAGTTATGAAAGACTCGAAAGATAGCTAAGCAAAAAACCATATAAAAGGACTGACTCAAAACACAAGTGCTAGTTAACTTCAACTCAAGATTAGCATTCACGTGAATGATGTCATACAGTTAACAAGTTAAGACTCACTCACACTCTCTCTGCAAATTCTGGTAAGCCAAAAAAGACAAGAAGACTTACACTGCTCTGGACAATATCTCGTTGTGCCCACCACAGAAAAGCTCCCAACCCCAGAATTGGAACAATCACAACAATAAGCTGCAGATTGTAACAACTTCAATTAACCAAAAGGCCAATCCCCCACAACAAAAACAATTAGAGAACCAGAGAGAGAGAGAGAGAGAGATGGAGAGTGTAATTGCTTACCCAGACGGATACAATAGCGTCCAAAATCCAACCAAGCTGACCAGTCATAGAGAGATAAGTGAGCCCAATAGCCAAAGCAAGGTTTCCAAGGATTCTCCCGTTTCCGTTGTTATCTCCGCCATTAAACCCTAAACCCTTGTTACAGCTAACCTTAACCACCCGTCTTTTCCGGTTAAGAGCTTTCTCACTTGCTTGAATTCCGATTTCTCCCAGACCCGTCACTCGCCGTCTCTGTCGATGCTCAACCAAGCAAGCTCTCAATCCCAACCTGTTTCCGAGCAGAGAAGGGTTAAAGCTCCGTCCTTTCGCGTGTAATCTATTGCTAGGTTCCTTGTTGAAACCATCGTGTATGGAGAAGTTACAAAGGATCATCGGCGAAATCGAAGCCATCGTCTGAAATTGTTTGCTGAACGCCAAACGCTCAAGTTCATCAACAACAAATGAACGACTTTCGCGCTGATCGATATTTTAAGTATAATAGAAAATAATAATATGGTTTATCAATATGCGGGGATAGCTCAGTTGGGAGAGCGTCAGACTGAAGATCTGAAGGTCGCGTGTTCGATCCACGCTCACCGCATTTCTATTTTTTTTTTTTTTCCTTTTTATACTTACTTGAAACGCAACGTTTTGGGCATGCAAAACTTTCTTTAACCTTTTTACTTACTTGAAACGCAACGTTTTGGGCATGCAGTTATGGAAAACACGGTTTTGTTGACTTTAATTAGTAGAGAGAGAGAGATACGCGGTTAATAAGACAAGTCTAAACTAGAAAAAAAAACATTAAGAGGTTCGAGAACTCCAAATTAATTAAGGAGCTAAATCTCAAGTTGCATTATAGTTCGAACTTTGATGCAATTGAGTGAGAAATCCGATTGAAGTTTTATACATGTATTAAGGTTGAGTGCAATAATAGATAGCACATGTTCACTTAAATTTCTAAAAGTCGTATATAAATCTAGTTTTGATTAACATTCTGTTTCTAGATTTCCCGTGGGTTCCGATTAATCTAATAATATCATTGTACGTCTTCGCGCTAGTGGTCTTTAATTATATCAAGTCTACTAGATCGTAAAGGATTTTAAACTAGACAACCAGTGTTTGATTATATTATATCCAGGCGTCATACACGTACGTGTAAAGTGTATAGCGATACAAATTATTTATAACGACTGCACAAATTTTAGCACTTTACATTTGTAACTTTTAGGTTTGTACCGATCAAAGAAGAAACTAATAAATAACCTTACTTCAGAATAACTGCAAGAGTAGCCATCTTCTGAAGAAAAATATTTGACTTTCTAACGCTCTTATAAACTCACAATCGAAAACTCATCAATCCCCAATACAACAACACCATCCTCCTAGCTTCTTCTCTATCCATTAAAATTCCACACTTAAGATTCGAGGATGGAGTTCCCAAGAACCTCATGGCTAGTGATAATTATCGCGGTGGCTTCTTGTCTATTGCAGGTCAAGGCTTGGCATGGTCGGACTTACTGCGGTGGCAACGCAACTCCTCGATGCCAGCTCCGGTACATAGACTGTCCTGAAGAGTGTCCCACCGAAATGCACCCCAACTCTGAGAACAAAGTTTGTTGGGTTGACTGCTTTAAACCTCTTTGCATGGCCGTGTGTCGCGGTAATTAACGACCACTTTCATTTATTTGTAATTCACTAGATAGATATGTAGATTAATGTAGTTTACATGTGTAAATAATAGAATTTCATTATTTTGATTGACTTTACATTTAAGATATTTTCACAATTTGAATATGATCTTTTGTAGCGGTAAAGCCCAACTGCGAATCCTATGGAGCGATCTGTCTAGACCCGAGGTTTATAGGTGGTGATGGCATTGTGTTCTACTTTCATGGGAAGAGCAATGAACATTTTAGCCTTGTCTCGGACCCTGATGTTCAGATCAATGCTAGGTTCACTGGGCATAGACCCGTTGGTCGTACTAGAGACTTCACATGGATCCAAGCTCTCGGTTTCCTCTTCAACTCCCACAAATTCTCCCTTGAGACTTCCAAAGTTGCCACTTGGGACAGCGACCTTGACCATCTCAAGTTCACAATTGATGGCCAAGATATGGTTATCCCTGAAGAAACTTTATTCACTTGGTAATTCTAAAAATTTAATTATAATTCACCCTATCATTTTTTTCTGTTGTTTTTCAGCCGTTTAGGTTAGAATATTTTTGAAACGACACTTTTTCTCTGTTTGCGTTTAGATTTACAGATAATTCTTTTTAATTACATTTTCAAGAAGTAGAACCAAAAAAAATAATTTGCGCTTACTGTTTATATAGCGTTACAATATTGTGATCGATAGTGATAAATTGTTTTAATATATTTTTACCATGTAAACTAATGCAAAAGCACTTGCAAACAATCAATCTTTCGATCTTATATAACTCTTGAACCACATGCATGTTCTCAGGTACTCATCCGACAAAGAAATCAAGATTGAGAGGCTGACACAAAAGAATAGTGTGATCGTGACGATCAAAGACAAAGCTGAGATTATGGTCAACGTGGTTCCGGTGACCAAAGAAGACGATAGAATCCACAACTACAAACTACCTATAGATGACTGTTTTGCCCATCTTGAAGTCCAGTTCAGGTTCATAAATTTGTCCCCCAAAGTTGATGGAATCTTGGGACGCACGTACAGACCCGATTTCAAGAATCCGGCTAAGCCAGGAGTCGCAATGCCAGTGGTGGGAGGTGAGGATAGCTTCAGGACATCTTCTCTACTATCTCATGATTGCAAGACTTGCATCTTTTCTGGAGAAATGGCCGTTGGCAGTGGCTCCGTCAAGCCCAAAAGCGAGTACGCATTGTTAGATTGCAGTCGTGGGGCGTCTTCCGGTTACGGAATCGTCTGCAGGAAATAGTTACGATCCGAAGGAAATTTGCAAATAAAATGAAAAAGATAACAGAAAAGTACTGTATATTTTTTATTTTGGGTTAAGGTTACTAATTACTATATAATGTGGTTATTTTTGTTCGTTTGTTTGTCAAAATAAGAAGATAAAGAACCATATATTATGAGCAAAATAAATGTTACTCAATTATTTACGTCTACCAAATTATTATTGACGAAATTGTGATGGAAAAAATTTGAAAATTCTAAATACATTGGAACTCACAAACTCCCGTTATGTATTCCATTGTAGCCTACCCTTCGGTAATGCTCCATCCGTTAATATTAATTTTAGTTAATATGCTCCATCCATTATGTTCCGTGTGTTTGCTGTAATAATTTAGAGCTATCTGTTTTCTTTTATTTGAACACTAACTTCAAAAGCAAGCTTGAGTAGAAATTATAGGAGGTTTTCAATTATATAACCCTAAGATCTGGCCACTAGATATTAAAATTTTATTAATTCAACAGCCTTTAGTTTATAATACATGATATGGTCAACAAGATCCAATGCTCCTATATAGTGACCGAGAAGTGTGGATCATGCTCGTATGAACCAGTGAACGTAACTTCTATAAAGACGTTTTTCTTTATTTTCGACATTTTTAAGTTTTCTGGTCATATATACATTCAATTCATTAATATATGCAACTTGGTTCAAAGAACGTTGAGTGCATGAGTGGGTGATGGCACACAAATCCGGGCAACTCCCATCTTGCCCATCTTGGCGTAAAATAATTTATTTTTGAGGAAAAAAAAAAACTACAGTGGCCTTTATAAATTCACAATCAACACTCAATTCATATTCATTCAGAAAAAAAGAGTAGAAATGGAAATCTCCAAAACGTCATCGCTAGTGATGATTCTTCTTGTCATGTCATGTTCCTTGCGAGCTAAGTCACAAGGAGTTTACTGCAGCAACCCTTACCAACGATGCTTCCAGAAGTACATATTGTGTCCGGAACAATGCCCCAGCACCGGTGCCGCAACAAATAACAGAGTCTGTTATGTAGACTGTAGTAAACCTCTCTGCATATCCGAGTGTCACAGTAAGAAAAAAATGTTTGGAAACTTTTTGTATCAACTAATGTATATATATGTAAAGCTGAAATTAAGTATTGTTTTTTTCTAGGGGCGCCTCCAAATTGCAATAGACCTGGGTCGGCTTGTCACGATCCGAGGTTTATAGGTGGTGATGGGATTGTGTTCTACTTCCACGGAAAGAGCAATGAACATTTTAGCCTTGTCTCGGACCCTGACGTTCAGATCAATGCCAGGTTCACTGGCCACAGACCCGCTGGACGCTCTAGAGACTTCACTTGGATCCAAGCTCTAGGCTTCCTCTTCAAGCCTCATAAGTTTTCCCTTGAGGCCACCAAAGTAGCCACTTGGGACGACAGCATCGACCATCTCAAATTCTCTTTTGACGGCCAGGATTTAGTTATCCCCGAAGAAATTTTGTCCACATGGTAAATATTATATAAATATCATGCTTTCAAATACGATTTCTAAAGTCTTCGTGTTTTCGTAAGAGTAAATATATTAAGAAAAAAAGAACGAGATGATGAAATGTTATTCAGTATTTGAGAATTTGTCTCTTGAAATCTTAACCAAGCCACATGTTTGAGCAGGTATTCCCCCGAAAAGGACATCAAGGTTGTGAGAGCGAGAAAGATGAATAGCGTGACCGTGACGATAAAAGACAAAGCAGAGATAATGGTCAGTGTGGTTCCTGTGACTAAAGAAGATGATAGGATCCACAACTACAAAGTACCTTCCGATGACTGTTTCGCGCATCTCCAGGTTCAGTTCAGGTTTTTTAACCTGTCCCCAAAAGTCGATGGAATCTTGGGACGCACTTATAGACCCAATTTCCAAAATCCGGCTAAGCCTGGAGTGGCGATGCCAGTGGTTGGTGGTGAGGATAACTTCAGGACGTCTTCTTTACTCTCTCATGACTGTAAGACTTGCATTTTTACCGGTCTAAGTAGGTCAATCAAGTGGGAGACCGAACACGCACTGTTGGATTTGGATTGCACTCGTGGGGCGTCTTCCGGATATGGAATCATTTGCAGGAGCAGAAAGTGATCTTTAAACACTGATCGATCCTAAGTCCTAACTTCACTAAAAGAAGCAAAGTGGTGATCATAAAAGACTATAATCATTGTATCAACAAGTCTCATATACGAGCTATCAATATTGAGATTTTATTACTGTTGGTGATAATCTAGAATAATCATTTATTTTTCTCCGGTGAGAAAGAATACAAAAAACCCCATCAACGTATTTGTGGGGGACATTACATTTTGCGGCCCGTCAAAATTAGATCAAAACTAATTTCAAAGGCCTTCGCTTTCTGGAATCCTAAAGCCCATTATAATCCCCTATTTATTTACATCTCAAGGATTTTTTTTTTAACTTTTTACCGCGTCCAACCCATATGAGAGTTAGTTACACCAAATTACATAATAATCTCACTCATCATTGCCTAAAATCGAATGTTTTGACCCGACAATCCGAACCCGCTAGAGCTGTACCCGAAACTCTGAGTCAACTCGCTCGAGTTCCTCAACCCGCTCTCCGCCTCTCCCTCCGCCGCTCGAAACGCGTCGTAACTCGGTAATCCATTGGTGGTGGGAGATAGCTCCGGGATGGGATTAAGACCTGCTAAGCTAGCCCAGTCGAAATTGCCGTTGAGAAGCGTCCTGAGCGAATTCATCCGAGGAAGATTGAAAGAGCGATCGTTCATCTCAGGGAAGGAATCGAGAACGTCGTCGAGCTGAGACGAAGAAGACGACGACGATCCGTTCGTGCTGTGGTCTTCGACGCAAGCTTGTACCGGAGCAATGATTGCTTGTCTCTGAGCTCCCGTCGTTTTCTTGTAGATTCGACACAATACCCAATCATCCAACTGAAAATAACGAATTTTAGCGATTTGATTTCGATTTTTTAGTTTCCAATTTTTCATTATTTTGTTTTTTTTTTAATGAATACCTTGGAGCTTCCATGGCTGCGAGAATGCTCGATTAGTCGATACTCGTGCATAATCCAGTTGGTTTTGGTGCCTTTTGGAGCTTTTCCGGCGTAGAAAACGAGAGCTTTTTTAATCCCGACTCGGTGACCATCTGACGTGATGATCTTGTCGGTACCCGTGGCTTTCCAATAACCCGACCCGGCTACTCTATTGGGTCTTGACCCGTTTGGATATTTCCGATCTCTCGGGCTAAAAAAGTACCATTCCTTCTCCCCGAACAAAGCCTTACCTGCACACCACACACACACACGATAAAAAAAAAAAGATAAGCAAACTTTACGATAATAGTGTCTCAGTTTCGACATTTTTCTCAAATTGAAACCCGAAATTACGATCGTTACAAATAACACCCAACTTGAATTTCCTTTTTGGAAAAAAAAAAAAGGTGTTGCTTACTTGGCAAATCCCAAGGATCGAACTTGTAGAGATCGATATCTCCGATGACCTGGAGAGAGAAATGATAACCTGCAACTTTCCGACAGAGATACTGAACAAGAAGCTCTTCGTCTGTCGGGAAAAAACGAAAACCTGGAGGTAAGCTCAATTGGGCTAACGGATCCTTCTCTCTAACACCCATTTTCTTCTTCTACTTCGATTCTTCGGCGGACAGAATCAATAAGTTTTTTTTTTCCAACTCTAAATAACCACACAATTATATGTTTATGTTCGTCGATCTCTTTTGGACAATCATGCAAGTAGCTGCTTTATATAGGCTGTGGAAAAGGCTAAGGTTCTTCGGGGATAAGTACGGTCGTCCTTGTCTTACTGTTGTAAAATCTAAATACGATTTTCTTTGTGGGACCCGTTTGGACCATTGACATACTGCCACGTATATGAAACAGCCGACCTTATCAGTGAGTTGAACTATTTTTTCAAGCGAGATAAATGTGCGCAACACACAACCGAATATTTTTCTTGTGTGTAATTTTTTTTTTACTACGAGTATTGATCAGAAAAGTCCTCCATATTATTGCAGTAAATTTATTATCTCTTGTTCCGTTCGTGACACTTGAACTTTCTAAATGATTTACTACTGAGCACATCGATCCTCTAACTAGTTATAGTAACTTCTCGCCATTGAGAAATCGAACATCACCAAATTAAGCTTCCAGTTTCAATTATTCAACTATATATTCTGATGCCGTTCGGGTTCATGAATCGTCAGGAGTAGCGATATCCTATCGACAAGTGTCAAGCCAGTTGTCCTTTCTTCTAGATTTCTGAAAAAGCTTAACAACGATGTGTATCTATCAGAATTCTCCAAATAATTAAGCCCAGTTCGATTTATCTTTTCCTGAAGCACTCACTACGTTGGAGTCAGGAAAAGAAAAGGAAGAAGCACTAACGATTCGACACATAAATTTATCCAGCAAAAAGCCTTAACAAAGGCTTAAACACGCTTGGAAGGCAATGTCCCGCTCGTGTGAAATGTACACGTGTTGAGAGAGTTAGGCAAGCCTTGAATGAAAAGGTCAAAAGAGACAAAAAAGAAGAAAAAAAATAATACCATAAAGGACAGAAAATATTGAACAAGTGTACATAACTACAAAGTTCTAACTATAAAAATAGAAAGGCTACGTTAATTTTAGACACGTATATAGGATTAAAGAGAGAAGGTTATTATTTTAATAAAATTATTGAAATATAATAACAAATAACCGTTTTTAAAAATTATACAACTGAGATTGTCTAATAAATGTAGACGACAAATGTATTTTCACTATTAAATACACGTCCATTTATTTTGTTCCTACACTTGATTCTTTATTTTTTATTTTTTTTTTTTGACTGGACACTTGATTCTTTATTGCAAGAAAAAATATCATTAATTATTTAAATTACATTACAATCTTCACAAAACAGAATGTTATTGTTTGCTAATTCTTTTTTGAATATTCATTCAACTATCTTATAAGATAGTTTATTTTCTTCTCTATTTATACTCAAATAAAAAGAGTAATTAGGGTTTCTTTCACTCAAGAAATACTATAAATGGCCTTAGAAGTTGACAAGTGAAAACAATGGACCATGCTGGACAGGTCACAAGCCTTTATATAATACATGTGACGCGCGATTCAAAGAACTCGATTCTTCTTCTTCTTGATAATTCTTTTTCTCTTTTTAATTATTATTCTTGCATTTCATTTTCGATTGCTTTTGGATTTTAGATTTTAGTGAACGTGGAGAATTCTTGTTCATAGAGGGAGGACATGCTCACCCATTTCTTTTGTGAGTAAATAATTTTGAATATTAGCAAAGATACGACAAGTTTGGTTCAACGATTTGCATAGCTGCAAAGTGTGTTGATGATAAACTCCGCAATCGCTATTCAATTAGCGTATAATATTCGTATGAGCTTGACAAAAACAAAAAGTCAAAAAATAATTATATAATGATATTGTTTTTTTTTTTTGGGGGGGGGGGGGGAAANACCTCAAACCGCAATTTAATTTGTTCAAATAATTCGGAAAGGAATTAGAAAATACTTCAAATGTTGACAGAAAGATATTAGGAATTATACGTATAAGATTTTGGGCAGATGTAAGTGCATTTGTAGTATTACGAGTGTTTTTCTTTTACTATTTAATTTCGAATTGAAATTAGAAAAGTTGACAGAAAAGATATTACAATTTCCAGATATGTAAGTGCAAAAGAGGGAGATATATATATATATATAAAAGTCCAATGAAAAACCTTAAACAAGAAAAATCCAAAAGAAATCATACAAATTACAAGCTAAAACAACAGAACTGCAAAACATAAGTAGATTTTTAACCAAGGGAAAGCTGATAGAAATTCCAAACAAGCTCCATACAAACCTTGAAATGGCCGAGCATAGGATGCAATCTTTAGTGAGCAAGCTCTAGTTCAAGAGCAATTGGCTCTAGTCCCGTTTTGAAGCATTCATACTTGTGTTTCAACATATAAACTTAAAACATCGAGTCACAAAACCTTAGAAATAAAGAAATTAAGAAACTGCGGCAAGAATGGCGCGTAAATACACTGAAACAAATAAGAAAAAATTTAGATCTTTTATATATGAAAAGAAAAAAATTAAAAATAAATATAAATATTATTTTCTTATATTTAAATCATTGATTTGTTTTAAAATACAAAACAAAAAAAATTTAATTTAAAAATTAAACAAATACTGAAAATTAATTTAAATGATACTATCATCAGAAAATGACACATTTTTGCTACTTTAATCTTTCACTTTTTGGAATCCTTTGGGCAAGGTGGTTTCTTATTTCTTCAGTGAATGGATTTATATCATCTGCTCATCAATTTTATCTGAAAGCAAACATCTCGATTGATGTAGAAGTTTTTTATGAGATGTTCCAACAAAATTTTTGAACATTAACTATATTCATAAATCTTTTTTTAAAGAAAATTTGATAATTTGATTCTTGTATTTATAGTTGAATTAGATTTATTTTTTCTTTTAATTATATCTAAATTTTTATGAATATGAAAATTAATTGTTTCTCTTTTTGTTTTAATTATTTTAAAAATTAAGATTAAGATAAGTTGTTAGAATACACTAATAATTTTTTTAAAGAACATGAATATTGTTTTCAAATATCAAAAATTAAATAAAATAAATTTTAGTATTATAATTTTCAAAATATATACGCATCTAATAAATAGTGAGTTGTACACGTATATATATTTTCTGCCTCTAAAGTATGCTTTTCTTTGTGTAGTTACATGTTTGTTAAAGCTTAAAAGTATAAAAGGTGAGGTGATCACAAAGGTTTATCAAAAAGAAAAATCAAAAGGCATGATGCTTTCTAAATGCATCGCTAATGGACTGTACATGTGTACAATTAATTCGATCGACACCACTTCTAATAGATATGCAGAATCTGGTCTGTATATGACTTATTGGTGACTATTCCATTCTGAATTTTAGGCTCATCTAATTTAATTGTAGGTGGTGGAGAGGTCGATTTCTTAGACCGTTCATCTTCTTTTTCGTCTAAATATATCTAGATATATAATTTTTACTTCAACACAATCTTCCAACAATTCAAACCTCTTAAATAAAAATTTAACTTGTAGACAATTCCTTCAAGACATTACGCATCTTCTTCTAGTTTTGTGTTAACACAAATGCTACTCTGAAAAATTACAGAAAGCTGGCCGAATTTTTAGATTATCTTCCTAATCGTAAGGCGACTAATTTAAATTAAACATTATTCCGTTAACATCACTTACTGATTGAAGTATCTCAAATAATGGGTTAATGATACTGTTTGAAGTCCATAGTACGTTTACTATGCACCACAAATGAATCAGCTAGCTAGTAGTTCGAATTTAGAAAACGCGTGAGGTCAAATATCTTGACAGTTTACATGTACGAATAATTACAACGTGTAAAGTGTGTTGGACTTGGAACACATAACCAATAAGCAAACATTAAATTGGCTTTGAACTTTCCTTTTAAACACACACAGAACATGTTCTTCACATTACTATTTAGATTCTGCTAAAACTCCCTTTATTGAGATTTGACTTATCAGAGGACCACTAGCTGGACCAAATTAATCAATCTATTATTTACTACTTAAACAAAACATAACACTAAAAGACGCAAAAATATTTAAAAACATATCATCATAAATATCATTCTAAAGATTCTAGCGAAAAAACAATAATGTAATAAGAACTTATTGGTGTTATACATTTGATCTTACTCAAAAAGTGCTAAAACCCAAAAAAAAAAAAAAGTGGAGATAGCTAATTATTAGCCAGACTTGGTCTTACCAATCCTCATCAAAGCAATATAGGCAACAACTCTATAACCAACAAGCATCACAGCCAAAGCCAAGGCAGAGACCAATCCACTATGAAACCCTATCTGCTTAATACCTTCAAAGTCACCAACATAACACTTCAATTTCCCATTTTCACCACAAGGATACAACTCACTCTCGGTGTACTGACCCAATATCAGTAGTTTATAGGTATAGTAACCTATTGATACGTATTTAATCCAAGCGATGAACACTGGGACATGTCGAACGTAGTATCCTCCTGCTAATAAAAACGTGAGCATTATAACTGACCCGAGTGTCGTGGCTGTCTTCTGGTCCATCACTAAGGCACCTAGGGCTAGTCCAAGCCCACCAGAGACAAGGACGTGGACGAGGAGGATCAGAAGGGTGAGAAAGAAGTTTACAGGATTAGGGTTTAAACCAGCCATCCAATATGTGACTATGAGAAAAATGGTTGGTAGAATAAGCTCCATAGGGAGATCCCCGACAACTCGGGACATGAAGTAAGATGAGAGCCTGTACATGCCCGAGGAGCGTTCCTTCTCAAGCATTTTTCGCTCTTGAGGAAACGTGAAGATTTGCTGGAAGAGAGGGAAGAATGCCCAGAAGGATGAGATAAAGAACAATAGCCCTATCTGCAACGATAAACCACAAGTAATCACATCATATGTATGTATATACACAATGTCAATAGAACCCCCCCCAAAAAAGTGTCTCGAGTTAAAGCTAATATACCTGATCTTGTAAGTGAGAAAGATCCGTTTTCCACCAAAGGAGACCACATAGGAAAGACACGATAAAAACCTGACCAATCTTTAGGCCAGAGAAAGAATCGTGTCGCCTTTGCTTCAGGCCTCTCTTCGAAAGAACACAAAACTGCTGCCACCACGTCGTTGGCCAGTCTCCAAAATGCTTGGAATCTCCAAGATTCTCTATGGATTGGTTACAATAATCATCTTGTCCTTTAAGATCATTGATAACATTATCCAACAGAGTTGTCTTGTAAACCGCAACTAGAGCTGCCTTCAAAGCCTCTGGTCTTTGGGATTCATCTGATCCAACACCTGTAGAGATAATATGTCCATGTTTTGATATGAGATTCAACAAAGAGACAAAAAGGCTATATGGAGGGTTACTTGTCGGGAAATAAATCACAATGAGAGACTTACCGTTTGCGATATCCAAGAGAAAATCTGACGGATTAATCCTTTCGACGGATGGGGAGTATCCAACGCTAGCAAAATAATCCATAGCGTTGGATCCAAGCCCGAAGTAGATCGGATTACCTTCTGATAAGAGAAGAATCTTATCAAACATATAGAACAACCTACTAGAAGGTTGATGAATTGTTGTCACAACCGTTCTTCCACCGCGAGCTAGTTCCCACAAAATGGACACAATTCTCTGAGCCGTGGTCGAATCAAGACCAGAAGTAGGCTCATCAAGAAATAGTAAACTAGGGTTTATAAGGATCTCTTGCCCTATGCTAACCCTTTTCCTCTCACCACCCGAAACACCTCTCAAGAAAGGTCCTCCAATGATAGTATTCTTACATCTATCTAGACCCAATTCAGTCACGACCGCCTCAGCTTGTTTGATCTTCTCTTGTTTTTTGAGAGAATTCGGAAGCCGGAGAAGCGCAGTGAAGGCTAGAGTTTCCGTAACAGTCAAGTGAGGGTAAAGAGCATCGTCTTGAGTCACGAAACCGGTCGCTCGCTTCACGCCTTTGGAGAATGGCTTGTTGTTGTAGGATATGTTCCCTGTGAGCTTCCCTTTACCTTCACTAACTCGCCCTCCTAAAGCCGTCAACAAGCTGGTCTTGCCACTTCCCGAGGGACCGAGCATAGCCAGGATCTCTCCTGGTTTGACGATCCCGTTTAATCCCTTCAAGATGGTCTTCTCTTCGGTTTTGCCTTTGGTTTGACTCAGCCAGCTCTTTGGTTCCTTCACTTTCACCGTGTACACAACATTCTCAAACTGCTCCAAAACATCAAGAGAAAAATTGAATCATTCAACACACATAAACGCTTTCTATGTATCTGATAATCAATCGAAAATATTCGTATAGAGTATATATATATATGCCCTGTAAAGATGAGAAACCCTCATACTTGTAGATACACTTACCCAAATTAAAACTTCTAACCTAATGAACCACTGTGTGTTCTCCATGTATCATAAGTTAAAAAGTCTGCATATACTCATAGAGTATGTATGTATCAAGAAATAATAGAATTATATACCTTTAAAGTAATAGGAAGATTAGCCTTTTTAAAAATTGAAAAAGGAAGGGTTCGATCGTCGTTGTTATCCTCGATCTGGGATTCAACATCCACAGAAGCCTCTCGATTATCCATGATCCGAAAACTGATCGATGTTAGCCCTCGGTCACAGGTAACTAAGGATTACAGCTGAATTAATTACTCGGAACGCAATAATATATTCTTCTAGTAATTATCGAGAAACTCTTATTATATTTGATAAAATTCAATCGAGAAGGAGATAAGGTTGATGAAGTATTTGATTTTGTTGGCTATGGGAGTTCTAGAGTCAGAAGACAAAATTAAAACTTGCAAGTCTTTTATTTAACTAAATAAAGATGTATTAGGGTTCACGTAAGGAAAGTGAGAGAGGGTTTTAAGGATATATAGAAGGAAGATTCTTAGAAAAATGCTTCTGTTACAAAGCACGCTTTTAGAGTGGGATGTTTGTTTCGATACTATGAAAACAAAATAAAGATTTAATTTTAATATATAACACAATAATCAGAGATTTGCTAAGCTCTTCTTTTGTTTTTCTTTCCGAAGATAAACAAATCATTAAAATCTTATTTAAGAAAAAAATCTTAAAATAAGATTTGTACATTTCTTTTTAATAAATAAATATTACAAAGTTATTATAATTACTGCACTAACGTTGCAATAAATAAATATTGTATAATAGATTTTTTACATTACTTTTTAATAAATAAATATCTAGTTAAATAGTGTTGACATATCAGCATCTCTAAATAAGCAACTTCATTATTATTAATAAAAATCATTTAATCTAAATGTAACTATTTCAAAAATCAGTAGAATATATATAGTAAGTAAAATCTAGAATTTATAGAAAAACATAATCATAAATCTTTAAATATAAATTTCCATATCTTTAGTGATTATATAATTTTAAAACTAATAAGAAGAATTAAATTTAGATATAGAAAAAAAAACAAAGGAACTATAATATATATTAAAAAAAATTCAAACAATTCAACAAGAAACCTTGAACTAAAACTACTAGCAAAGGGTGGACATAATTCCCATCTCATTTTGATATTCCATATATTTTCCATATTCCTATATGAAATAAATGTTTAATTCCTGATTGGGAATGGGACGGGACGGGAGCGGAAATCCCGAAATTCTTGAAATTTCCGAAATCGAATATTATATAGTTATATACATTATATTTATTTTTATATTTTATAAAATTATAAGTAGTTATGTAAATATATTATTAGAATTTATTATGAATCGAGATATTTAAGCGTAGATTGCTTATTTTATATGTATACATTATCTTAATTTAATTATTATTTTCAAAATTTTCACATATATAAAATATTATCCTATAATTCAAATATTTATGATAATAAACTGAAAATAAATTAAATGCAAGTTATTTTAAAGTTATTTTTAAAATTTTGAAATAACTTTTTTAAGAAATGGAAAATCTTATTTCCGTCCCGCTCCCGTTCTGTTTTATCACGATCTCAATCCAAAATTTAAATGAAACATAAATTAGACAAATTTTTTTATTTCCAAAATTTTCGATCTTGTCACATTCCCAAAACATCCAAACGTGCACCTCCTACTATACCTCAGCAAGTAAACGTTATAGGTAGATAGAAATTATGATTTATCAAAAAAAATTCTTTCTCAGATCTTAGACACATTTGTGAATATACTAATTTTAGTTAAATGAATCTAATTTAAGCATCAAATATTTCTTGAGAAGATAATCTTTTTTTTTTTAAATGCTTTAAATATTATCTAACTTTCCAGATAACAATTCCAAAAATAATTTTAAACACAAAAATATGTTCGATGATCAGAGATGAAATGCTTATTATCTCTTTAGAGAGGATGAATACTTACAGTATGCTCTCTAGTTGTTCTATATGTTTTAAATACTCTAAAGTTAAAGCACAACCATAAATTAAGATAAATTTAGTATTTTATCTGATCTAACAAAACAATATGTAAACAAACCTCAAAATAATAGATTAATAAGTTAAGAAATAATTATATTATTAATAATATGAAGATTGAAGAATAGGTAAATATTGGTGAAATACTATACGGAAATGTTATAAGGACAAAAAACAAAAATATAGGTTTAGAAAAGGATACAAGAAAAATTAATAGTCAATATATAAATCTATAAACATATTATTTAAAATACAAATTAAAAAGAAACCTAGATGTGGATAATTTTATTGTAATTAAGAGATCTAGACAAGATTTTCTTCAAAACCATAATTAAGATTAATAAATTATTTAGTAAAAAGGGGAAGTACAAAAAAAAGAATAGGAAAAAAATCTATTTAAAAATAACACAAAATCAACACTTCATTATTTATTGTAACTTCATTAATATTTACTTTAATAAAAATTCAAACAAATAGACAACCAAATACAAAGTGACAAGGTTAAAAATTAAATGAGAAAATAGAAGATTTCTTTGCAAAAGTATAGAAAATAATGGCTCTTAATTACTTTTGAACTAAATTGTTCCTTTTCTCAAAAATGATTGGTTGACGAATTTTTTTTTATTGTATGTAATTTTAGTATATGTTTTGAGCATGTTAACAATATAATAAAAAAAGATTTTGATCAACGTTTAACGATTTTTGAACAAAAGTTTTATGCACTCCATTTTATATGATATATTTGCATATTGGACGATTTTGTTATTTTAGTATCTCACATACTAGTCAAACCCATATATTTATATTTGATTCTACTTTTAGAATTTGATTGATTTTCTTTGCAACCGTTATAAACCTTGTCAAATATGACATCGACATTCTTTTTGGTTTAAATATTAGTATTTGTTCAAATCAAAGAGTGATCGGTTAGATGCGGGATTACAAATGGAGATATCTCTCTATCTTTCCGTATCTGAAACGAAACAAGACTAATTAATAAACTAACATAAACATAATGTCATTATAAAAGATGACAAAATACAAATGAAATTAACCCACCACTTAAGAAATCAAAGGTAGGGATTCGCAAGTGAAAAGTAAGAGTTGAGCACGCGATCATCCACTTAAAACAACTTGGTTATAAAAAGTTCACAATGACATAAGTTCTCATTATGTTATGTTTATTTTTCTTTCGTTAAAGGTTTATGTTAGTTTAAAGTGTTTTTAGCTATAAATTTTTTTTTTTTAAAACACAAACAAATTTCATTTATTTTGTGGACCTTATAAAGTCATGCATATTGAATACAAATGGAAAGTATATTCATCAGAAGAAGAAGATACCCTGATTATCAATACTGATCCATATGAGGACCTTATATATTATCGTTGATGCCAAGATACCAAGTGGACGCATTGGTCTAGTTCAGGGGATTATTATATATGGCGGAGGTATAATTCTGGAGAATGAAAACAATACACGTTGCCCGTTGGTTCGATATAGTTTTGCGAGTGAGCCAGTTACGTCACCTGTCAATGCTAAATTCCGAGCCTTACTTATCTGGACCATGGAAACAGTCCACCAACTCAGTTTTACACCAATGCATTTGTAATCAGTTTGCTTACAGCTCATTAATTAACACTACAAGAAAAACTGTAAATACCCACGATTGAGCCACAAAAAATATTGTGGATGATTAATTTAACTACGATTA
>OVBI01000369.1:2349-85147 GCA_900406495.1 Sisymbrium altissimum
TTGGATCCCATCACATTATTCATGTTAAGCGTGTTAGGGTTTGCTTAAACTTTAAAGCTAAGCGTATTCTAAAGTGAAGCGTGTTTAGTGGGGTGAAAGTAAAAATATACAAAGTAAAAATGCCTCACCCACTCATGAGGGAGGTAAAAAAACAAAAGTATAAACGTTTACACTGTTTTACACAGTGCAGTATTAGTAGATAGGAACTCGCCGACTTCGGAACGATTCGCCGGAGTTTCCATGGCGCAACTAATACGACCAATAAGGCAATTGTCGTCGCAACAGTACTGTCATCACCATTTTCGCAATCTCCGCCATTTCTTGTCCAAGAAGCTTCCTCTAACCCCACCTTCTTCTTCTACACCAACTCTTCTTCTTCTCTCCCCTTCTTTCTCCACCGCAAGATCTCCACCTCCTCGGCGCATTCGTCGTCCCGCGCCTCCGGAAGCTCTCGCTCCTCCAACTCTCATTGCTGAAGACGATGGTGACAGCGATGAGTCCGAGTCTGACTCGACTAGGAGCCGTAACCAGCGGAAACGTGACGCTCGTCGCGCTGTTCAGTGGGGTATGGAGCTTGCTTCTTTCTCTAGTGAGCAGATAAAGAGGATTATGAGGTAATTCATCTCAACTCTTTATATAAAAATCTAAACTTTTTTGATTGTGTTGGAGTTTGTGGTTTGTAAAGGAATTGGCTTTCGATGTTGTAGAGCGGCGTCGCTGGGTGAAGAGGTTTATGATGCATTGATGCTTGCCAAGGTTACTCAATTTGCCTACTTTTAAGTTAGAGTATCTGACAAAATGCAGATAAGGTGTTTGTTGTTTTGTCGCAGAGACTAGGCGCGGATGTTCGAGAAGGAAAGCGTAGACATTTCAACTATATTGGTGAGAGAAAGGTTACATCTTTTTATCTTAGATGAACTCTTGGAGGGAGTAATTATTAGCATCTAGTTCGATTTTAGCTGATGTGGTTTGTGTGTGCTTGTTAGGGAAGTTGTTGCGTTACGTTGAACCTGATTTGATGGACACTCTGATTAATGCCACGAATCAGGGTGATCACACTAAGCTTCAGGCGCTGATTAGTTCAGCAAAGGATGGCGTAGATGATGCTGGACTCGGCGATTTTGATGATACACAAACAGAGTCGGAAGATGAAGGAGAGGTAAGTGTAAAGCACTACACTCAATATATAGGTATCAACTTTGAATGTTAGGGTACTTACAGTAAGTGAATGAGAGACAGGAAGCTAGAGTGGTAGAATATTTTGGTCGTCAACATAATATATAGCGAGATCACCGGTTCATTGTATATATACAGAGCCATATATTTTGGTCGTCCATTGCATAATATAGCGGTTAAGAGTAGCTTCCGTTAGGAAACTTCTTTAAGGGAAAGAGAAGAGGATGATTCATTGTCGCTACTGATTAATTGTCTAAATGGATGAAGAGAACTGTGTTTGTTGTCTTCTTAGAAACTCTTCTCAGTTGTTTTGCTCTCCAAACTCGTATAATTTTTCAAAGAATTTTTTCTCAGAGCTCACAAGAATATCTGGCTATAGCTGCGAGATGGTTTGATGGCTTGATCAGTCAAGATGTGGAGCTCACAAAAGAAGTTTATTCACTACAGAGTGTTGATTTCGATCGACAGGTTAGTCAACTATGAGCTTGATAAATAAGGGAAAGAGATGCGTATGACTTGCTTGTTAAGAAGGTGTATAGGTCTTTAAACATAAAGGTGTGATCCAAAACGCATCATATGGTTTGATGGTGTGATATTTAACTTCTATGTATAATCTCGTTGTTTGTCGATAGGAATTGCGTAAACTTGTTCGGAAAGTACAGTTGGTTCATGAGCAAAGAAAAGGCGTAACCCCGGAGAAGCAGAAAGAAGTCGATGCTGCAGTAGCGACGGCTGAAAAGTCTCTGAATCGATTTCTTCATTCCATGGCCAAACAAATGCAGAGCGAGGAGAGTGATTTGTACTTATAAATAAATAAAAAATATGTGTTGGTCAGTGCATACCCATTAAACCGAATCCAAACCGAGTTACCAAAATTTTGGTTCGGCTTACTCAATTCGGTTAAACTGCCCAGTCCCTAGTTTAGCTTATCACTTATCAATTTATCATGGATCTTCTTTTCTCCATTTGTACTTTTTTTCTTTCTTTTTATATCCCTCGTTTTTTGCATTTCTCGTCATCTCTCCATCAATGTAATCCTTATAGGACACATCATATCATCAAGTCAGAATTAAACTAATACATACATAGATATTTTTTATCAGATAAGTTCTTCCACGTAATTACTCGTATTTTGTCAATCACTTGTGACGACATTTCTCGATATATTGCGATTACGACTCTTTCCAACTAAATTTGCTATGCGGCGACAACAAAACACAGTACATAACAATAGCTAAATGCCATTGGCAAATTTGCGACTAGAACACTCATCTTTTTTTCTTTTTCTTTTTTGAACTTTTACTAGAACACTCATCTCCTCATATTCTTTGCAATTGGTTACGTTTTTGCGATGAAATTAACACTGATGTAACAATTCACGATAACTTATCTCCATCAAATTTGTGATGGAACTTAGGGTAGTTTCGTTGCACATGGTCATCATTATCTTCTAGTGCCTCCAAAATTTGAATCAACAATGTGGTTAAATGTTCATTAATGTGCACAATTATGAAACATATAAATGTAATAATAGGATGCAGAATATACACCCGGAAGCCGGAAATGAGGGAAAACAAAAAACAAAAATCAAAATCGCCGAAATAGAAGAATAAGACAACTAAAGATAAGTAAATATTGGGAAGATTTATCAATTTTTGAAGAGTCGGAAGCGAAAACATCGGATAACCAAGTTGATAATGGCGACGGTGAACTTTCTGCCAAACCACCGCCCTCTCTCCACCCATTAGCTGCAGATTTTTGGCTGTACACATTCAAAACTTTAATCAGTATATTAAAATATAATAATTTATATATGCTTACGCGTTTGATAATGGTAGGCCTGTTGTATGTTCTCGTATAACCTTTTTGTTTTCCTTTCTTTGATGGAATGACTATTATAAACTCCTTTATTACGTGTAAAAAAAAGAATCAACCTCTTTTTCAGAAATGGCTCAAGCCAATCACGTTACTCTGCTAGCTAAGCTCGTCGTGTGCATACTAAAAAGCAAGTGGAGAAAAACGAAAAAACATAAATCAAATAAAATAAAGAAGTTAACCTACCTAGGCAAGGAAGGGCAAAGAGTGATGGTATAATCTGCTGAAGTACATGTGAACGTACTCGTGGCGTCGTCGAACGCGTAGCTATACGACCTTGGACAAGCTGATTTGAATATCTCCGAGTACATGGACGGTTTACACACGGTGGGTGAAGCGTACGCGCCACTACAACAATACTCTGGACTACCAAACGCCTCGCATGCGCTTTTGCATGCTGACCCGGATTCGAACCGGAGCTCCGCTGGACATTTCTGGTTTAGATCCGCTACGCAACCCGTGGTCAAGCAGTTACCTTCTGACCCTCCGCTTGCTTCAACAACCATGGGGACGTTGTATCCGTCCACGAGGCTAACGTCGTAGAAGTCTTGTTTTCGGCTAGGGTCTTCTGGACCTGATCCTATTGTGAATTCGGCGAGTGTAGCTGGTGGTTTCGCCCCTGATCCGTTACATTCGACTTGGTTAGAGCCGCAGTCGCCGGTTAAGCAGGTGCCTTGACCAGTTTGAGAGTCGAAATTGCAACCGGTTCTTGCCCAAAACCGACCAGACCAGCTAGCTGGAACTTGGAACGAACGTGAACCACCAGAAGCGAGCTCGAAGCCGGTAGTTCCTATGCCGCTGCTTCCGGAGTTGGCCAGAATTCCCGGCCAGACAGTGAAGCTGCATCGGTTTACGATAGTGATTGTAGCACCATTACTTCCTACGCAAGCCAAATGCAATGCTTTATGTATGCTAAGATATGAATACGACTATTGCCAATATTGATATGTGTTATGACATAAATATCATCTATATAGAAATGAAGATTACCGTAGAAGAAGAGGAAGCAAAGGAGATTGATGAAATAGAACGAGACAGGAGAATGAAGGAGTGTTATGATCATCACTGTTTTATTTTTTTTTCTCTTTTGAAAAGAAAAGTATTTTCGGTGGAGAAGTCAAGTTTGGAATATTGGAGATAACAAAACGAAACAGGATGAGAGAAAAAAAAAAACTTAAGAGATAGAGTTTAAAGAGCATTTACGCTGACATCAACACCTCTATATATACCTTCTCTCAAGGGTCAAGATCCGTGTGATCTCACAATAAAAAGTAAAAAGTATGACCCTTCTACTTTTCGTTTTAAAGTGACGCAAGAGATAACAATACGTTGAAAAAAGATATTTTATCACGAATTGAGTAAAGTCTTTTTCTTTGTAAATAAAATCTATACCTTTACTGAATATATGTTTTAATTTTCGAAAACCATAACTTTTCAAATCTTAGTTTTGTGGGAAATAAGTAAATAACCCCAAGTAGATATGCATTCTAGGTGGCTAACACTACAGAAAGCTACAAGGATAACTTCGGATAGATAACCAACAAAAAGTTTCTGTGTCTTGACCATCGCGAGTTCATATTTTTGTTTAGTTTAGTTTAATTTAGGAACAGTGGTTTAGTTTAGTTCAAAACGAGCAAGCCCAAAATAGCAAAATCTAGATGAACTCAGTATAGTAGGATCATAACAAAAATCATAACAAAAACCATTTGCTTATCTCTAGAATCCAAGTTTGCTGCTATTACATAATCCATCAAAAACCATTAAGTAAAAACTAATCTTTGAAAGAAATAGAGGAAGATGATATTCTGCTTTTAACTAAGAGAGCAGAGAAAATAGAGAAGAAAACGTGAAATCTACAGTTCGTCCTTGGTTGATGTCTCTTCCTCAACAGGTTCGGCTTCAATGTTTAGACCACCAGGCAAGTCATCAGATTTCGTCTCAGTAGCCTCCTCACTGGTCTCTGTTTCCTCTGCCTCGACTTCCTCTTCGGCTACTGCATCAGGGCTGATCTTCAGACTGCTCTTGACGGAGTTGTAAATACGGCCTGCAAAGTCTTTTGGGTCGTTGAGTATGAATCCACTCTCGATCAAAGCCGTCTGGTACATGAGCTGTGCTGTTTCTTTCACGCTCTCATCCTGAAAGAATTTCGTACGTCAGGATTTATCTCAATCGCTCGACTACTGATCAAAAGTGGACAGAATGTAAATATGTAAGAAAATAAGAACTGATGAGTCTTATGTTTTTTACCTCTGGGTCGCTAGCAACTCTTTCCTTGAGTTCTTTGATGATAGGGTGTCGTGGGTTGATCTCAAGGACTCGCTTTCCGCGCATGTACGCTTGCTTGTTTGCATCGGAGAGAGTTTGGGACTGCATGATCCTCTCCATGTTTGCACTCCATCCAAACTTGGACGTTACAACGACACAGGGAGTGTCAGCCAATCGGTTACTGATTTTAACACTGTCCACATTCTCGCTAGCGAGACTCTCTTTCCACCAGTTGGTTAGCTCCTTGAATGCTTCTTTCAGCTCCTTAACTTTCGAATCTTTCCCAACCTTCAGTCCTTCTTTTGACACATTCTGAAACTTCTTGTCCTCGTAATCCATCAGGTATTGCATCAAGTACTCATCAACGGGGTCCGTGAAAAAGATGACCTGTGAACACAAGTATTAGAACTTGTGATGCGAGTTGACAATCGATAAAGAAATATTATTCGTGTTCGATGCAAACCTCATAGCCCTTTTTGATAAGCCTCTCGAGGAATGGAGATTTCTCCAATTGTTCCTTGCTGCTTCCTGTAATGTAAAATACATCCTTTTGCCCCTTTTTCATTCTCTTGATGTACTGATCTAGGGAAGTCAACTTTCCATCGGATTTTGTTCTGGAATAACAAATAATATATCTTTAGCCAGCTGGTGTTAATAAGCCGAGAGATGAGTATAAAAGTGTAACGGAAGCACATACGTCTCAAAACGAAGAAGTTTTGCCAGTCGGTTCCTGTTAGAAGCATCCTCAATGATGCCGAGTTTAATAGACTTGCCAAACTCGTTCCAGAATTTGGTGTATTGACCCTTCTTCTCGTCATTCTCACCAGACTTCTCCACATCTGTGTGCAAACAATTGAATATATTTAGAACGAGTCTCAGAACGGTAAAACTACGATGGTACGAAAATTTGCAACAGTCAAAGTGGTTTGATACCAGAAGCTAGTTATTTGAAATACCTTTTTTGTCGTCATCATGGACCTCATCAGGGTCTTCTTCAGCAAGCTTGCGAATCATATCAAGCGCCTTTCGGATAAGCTTCTTCTTAATTGTCTTTAAGCTGCTGTCTTGTTGAAGCATTTCTCGTGATACATTTAGAGGCAATGTGTCAGAATCAACAAGACCCTGCAAAAGTAACTCACATTAGGGATTCAGCAATTGAATTTGCATAGAATGTAACCCTTCGTTTATCTTCCAGTAAGTTACCTTCAAGAAACTCAAATATTTAGGCAGAAGCTCATCAAATTCATCCGAGATGAAGACCCTCCTGACATAAAGCTTGAGATTCGCCTTGTTGCTGTTGTAGTAGCTCTCGTACAGATCATGTGGAGCTTTTGGAGGAACATACAACACAGCCTTGAATTCAACATCACCTTCAGCATTGAAGTGGCTCCAAGCCATTGGCTTCTCCTCAGTAAAGTCCTGTATAACAACTAGGGTCAGGAAAATCCATACTAAAATCTTACACCTAATGTGCATATTTGTTCACGCATAATTTTCACCTTTGAGAGAGAATGGTAGAACTTAGTGTACTCTTCCTCTGTCACCTCCTTCGGACTTCTCAGCCATATAGCCTTAACATCATTCAGAAGCTCCCATTCATAAACTGTTTCTTTCACCTTCTTGGTTTTTGGCTTTTTCTCATTGTCTTCATCCTCAGCATCTTCTTCCTTCTCTTCCTTCTCTTCCTCGGTAGAGGTGGTTTCTGAATCGAAGTACTATTAATAAAACTCCTGGCCAACTGACTTGTAGGAAAAAAGACACACTGCAGCAGAAAATTATAATTGTGGTGTTCCACTATAACTCACCAGTTTCCTCTTCAGTTGATTCATCTTCATCAGCTGGGACCTCAGTTTCAACCTCTTTGCTAGCCCAGAGGTTGATAGGGAAGTTAATGAATTCAGAATATCTCTTCACCAAATCCTGAAGTAGACAACGATGATCGTAAGCAACAATAACAGAAATAAGCAGTGCACTGTGATCATAATCCTGTTGAACTACTTGCAACCAGGAGAGTTTGGGGATCTCTACAACAAACCCTGGTTTATTCTAGTTCTTTGCTTTGGGTAACTTTTGGTTCGTATCACTAAGAAACAAAAGAAAAAATTACCAACCTTGAGTTTACTCTCTTCTAGGTACTCGCCAGCTTCATCTCTAAGATGTAATCTAATCTCAGTTCCACGCCCAAGAGGCTCATTCCATGTATCCTCGGAAACAGCAAATTTGCCGTCAGCCTTTGATTCCCATACATGTCTGAAAATGGAAGAAAACAATTGTTAGAAAGGCTTTCCAAATAATTTCCACATGCATACAAGTATATCTCCAAACAAAAGACTCTCCAAAATCAACTTACTGGATGTCATCATTGTGCTTGCTAATGACTTCAATGTAGTCAGCGACAAGATACGCAGAGTAGAATCCAACTCCAAATTGTCCAATAAGGTTGAGATCCCCGCTTGATTGCATTTTCTCAACAAAAGCTGCGAAAGACAAGATCTTGAATACATGGAGTTTTCTTAAATCAAGCCCTATTATACTAGTCAACACATCAGACCAAAAGAGCAAACGTACCTGACGTCCCAGATTTTGCAATGGTACCAAGGTTCTTAATCAAGTCTTCCTTAGTCATTCCAATTCCCCGGTCCCGAATAGAAAGAATCTTCTTGGCTTTGTCTAGCTTAATCTGCAGATCAACACGTTATTAGAGAACTAACTTATAAATCACTCAAACTCAATGTACAAAAACACATGCCATATACTTAAAAGATGTAGCAAACCTGGATCTCAAGCTTAGCAGTGTCACCTTCACCCAAAACCTCGTTGTCAGTGAGTGCAAGGAACCTAATTTTGTCCAAAGCCTGAAAATTTCCAAACACGGACACTTTAACTTATTAGCTCCATATTCAAACGAACTCCCCCAAAAAGCAACAACAATGATAAATAAGGCTTACATCAGAAGCATTGGAGATCAACTCTCTAAGGAAAATGTCCTTGTTACTGTAAAGAGAGTTGATAATAATGTCCATAAGCCGAGAAACCTCTGCTTGGAACTCAAACTTCTCCGCGTTACTGCGAAGTGACTTCTTCGAGATCGACTCAGACTCTCTGCCAATCACACGTATACGAAATCAGGCGAGAGACAGATTTAAAAAATCAGAATCGAAAGCTAAAGCGTGTGATATTAACCTGTGAACGACATCTGAATCCGTCGACAAACCGCCGTGACCACCGAGTTTCTCCTCCACCTTTGGTGGATCTGTAAACTCATCGGAACTATCTTCTGCATTCGCGTGTATCTTTCTTCCTATCATACATACAATACGAACATCACTGTTATTAGCATAGAGATCACAACCGATACTTAAGTGATATATACAACTATGCAAGGAAGAGTTATTGTGAACAAATAAGCGTTAGATCGTACCTTGATCTGGAAGGAGAAAGAGAAGGGAGAAAAGGAACAAAACGGACACGAGCGTCCTCTTCCTCATTGTTAAGATCGTATAGCCTTTCGATATCTCTTACACTCTCTCTCGCTAAGCTATGTGTTTGAGGTTTATTCACTCACACTGATGATTCGAGCTCGAACAAGAGATCCGTAAAATAGGAAATGATTCTGTGATGTGTGTACTGTGTCTTAGCGTACACTTCGGTTCGGAAGCTTCGCCTTGATTTGTTAACGTGGCAGATCCAACGGCTCATTGTTGTTGAGATCTCCACGTGGAAGTTTTATATTGGACCAAGGTTTTGTACTTGACGTGGATCGACGTGGATTTCGGGTTGTAGCGTGGATCAGTGGATGGACGACTTGAATAATTAAGTCTACGGTGTTACACGTATACGTCCTTGTTGGAGGATCGGACGGTTATATTGTTCTGGATTACACGTGGCAAGTGATTATTGGATGTTCGCATTTTTATTGACGTCGGATTTCCAAAGCAAAAATGAGTTTCTGGATGATTCTTCTACCTCCCCACGGTTCTGTTTGGCTGCTTAGATATTAGTGTTCTGATTATGCAGTTTTGATCGTAATTGACTTGTTCTTTACGACAACGGAAGCCCTGTTTCTAGGAACCACCATTCCTTTGGTTGTCTTCAGAGTTGCGTGAAACAGTTATTCAGAACTGAGTGAGAATGAATGATAATTACCATGACCAAAGGAACACAAAGCAACACTTTTTCTTTGAGTTTTGAAACGCAAAACTATATTTTTTTTTATTTTATGGAGAAAAACCCAACAAGGTTAAAAAGAAGCTTGACATATACCAATGTTTGAACTAATCCTCCTATATATGTTATGAAATAAAAACCTGAAAAGAAAGGGGAAAACTGATGGGAAAAAAAAAGAAAAGAAGAGAAGAGCCAGTTCAGCAAGACAAATTATAAGTTACCTCTCCACCCTTTTGTCATTCTTTGAACAATCAACCAATCCATCCACCTATTGAAGAACCCAATATCCCCTATTCGTGAATTCAATCATCTCCATGGAGGAGGGAACTCCCAACGCGTCTCTGGCTCTTTCCGCTTTCCACCGATGCTAATAGATGAACTCGATGAGGGCTGCTCTACATTTGCTCCCGAATGCTCTCCCATTCCCCCACTTTGTTCCGGTGATAGAAACTGCCTCAAACTTAACGACTCTCTGTTTCCCATCTCAACCCCAAACCCAGAAGAACTCTGATCAAAGTGTGGCCGCACTGATCCATTCAAATTAGGTGATCCACCCGCCAGGCTCATGAACATGTGTTGTTGAAGGGATGGTGGCTGCGCATATGGGCTGGCCGATCCTATTATTTGAGGCATCATCACTGGCGTACCCCTTGCGTCCACCATGTATGGAATAGCTGTTCCAGGAACATACATGGGCGATGATGACATCGACATACCAGGAGGACCAGTCAATCCATTGTAGCCATAAATAGGACCTGGAGAAAAAGTAACACCAGGGGCTAAACCCAAAGAGTTTCCCGTTCTTCCCATGAATAATCCTCCTGCGGGCTCTAGGGACTTACCATTCGATAAGAACGAAGCCATCTGTGATACAGAGTCTTTTCTGTCAACGTCTACTTTTGTACCCAATATAGAGATCACCGGTTCATCCAATTTGTGCCCTCCATAAGGAGCTGTGCTCCACGGGTGCCGCCCATAGTAGGGACCCTGATCATGTGAATCGATGAAAAACTGTGGCCTGTCATTCAAGTCGAAGTTAACTTCCTTGCCTGATTGCTGAGCAACTGACAATGAGGAGACAGGTGATGCGCTTTGCTGACCGTTGTGATTTAAAAGCAATCTTGTTTCCATCTTCATATCAGAAGGTGGAGGCATGTCTTCGTCTTCGTTTGTACAATTCAAATCCAGGTTGAACCTGCTTGATCCCCCGAGATTAGCTTCATGTGACGAAGCTCCACACCTAGAGTTTGATGAGGAGAACGGAAACTGTTTCCAGGGAGTTGATTCTTCAACTTGATCATCTCCTACCTCAGCCACATTCAGATCAATACCACGACAAACCACCGGCTTTACTCTGAAATCCCCGCTAGGAACTTGATGAGGTAAGTCTGGGTGAAACACACTAGTAGCAGCCGATCCTTTCGCGCTAAGAGATCTTTCAAACTGTAACGGTGCTGCTCCCGGCATTCCAGAAGTCGAGACAGAATGTGAAACAGACATAACAGGAGTAGTGGTGGTACATATGGAGGACATAATGACATCTGTTTCATCAGGGCATATATCTTCATTGAGATCAAAACCACATGGGCTTTTCTCTCTACCTATTTCAGATTTAGCAGCTGCTGCAAGATGCTTCTCTTCAACATCATCATTGTTCATCATCCCATTTTCAAGTTTGTTATTCTTCTCATCCATTACAACGTCATCTCCAACGTGAGGTTCCTCAAAGGAATGGCTTTCACCCACTGATAACCCCTTAGATGGAGAACCTGCGTGTAGATCATCATCGCGGGAGTCTTGCGAACCAGACTGCCCGCTTTCATCAGATAGCTCCTCTGAAGAACTGCGCGAAGCTTCTCCAGAGTCCACCTCTCTCGCAACTTCCTGTGCGACTTTGGTAGCGACTTCCAAGGCATCCAAAATACCAAGGTCAATATCAGCAGTTGTTTTGTCAATTGCTCCAAGGCGCTGGGATATGGTCATTGATCTAGAAGACCTGCGGTTTTTTCTCCGTTTTACTCTCTTCTTTCTGTCTGAATGGCCCTTATCATCTTCTTTTTCTTCAGTGTCAGCATGAGCAGTCATATTGTCACTCTCAACTTTTCTATCTATACCAATGCCACCTGATAATCTTGACGAATTGTCAGACTCCTGATTGTCCGGTACATGAGACAATGAAGGCACATGTTTGCTATTATTGGCTATGCTCACATCGTGCGACCCACATATCGTCTCAGACGCATTCCTGCTCACCTCATTAGAATCAAGACTACTCTGCAAAAGACTATTTTTCTCCACCTCCATACTGGCAATAACAGAGTCAGAAGACACAGCTACATGTCCCGCTGAACTAGATGACACCGCTACAACTCCCCCCGTTTTTTCAAGAAAATTTCCATAAATTCCCATCTGCTTGTCCTTAGATATCTCAGCACCCAGTGGAGCATTTGATGGGCCTTCAACACTATCGCGTTCTGAATAAAGAAGGCTACTAGAGCCAGTAGGCATAGTTGTCTCCCTCATAGTGCCTTTTTCCTTCAGCGAAAGATTTTCCTGAACTTCTTTCATAATTTCATCAGTAGAAGAGTCATTTGGGGTTCCAGTCATTGTATTAGAGCAATGAGAATTCACGTTCGAGGCAGACCCAACCTTGTTATTCTGCAGTTCCAAACCCTTATTCTGATCGGGGTTGCTTTCTCCTGAGCTTCCTGACTGCAAGGCTTCATCTGCTATTTCGGGACAATGTTTTTCATCATTACTTTGCGTTGAACATAGAGTAATAGCGGACTTTGGCACACTGCTCTCCATGCTTGCTGCAACAACTGTCATCTCATCTTCATGAGCTTTGCTACGGCTTTCAGTGTCACGTTCAGAATGGTCACAAACTACCTTATCCTTCCAGCTACTACAGAGCTTTCTCGCCTGATCCTGAACCCGAGAACTACCAAGGTCAACGAGTTTCTTGACAGCAACCCATATCCCAGAAGAAACTAACCTCGAACCGTCTACATCTAGATTTTCAAGAGCTTCTAACAAAGCAAGAATTGACTCCTCTACAGGTCTGTCAATCGAATCGTTAGCCAACGTCTGAGCTTCTGCTAGCCAGCTACTCAAGTAAAGGAGTCCATCTAAATTTACAAAAACATCAAGACATTCTCTGTTCTTCGTGACCGCAATTGTGCTTGCAACAGCTGTCCACTGTCTAGAAGCATCACCACCATTCTTCAAAACTAACTCTTTATTACTCTGCATGACAGACAAAAGCTCTTCGACACGAGAAGTGACCGTGAGTCCATCTTTCAATTCAGCCAGTGTAAAGAAATCCTCAAGCGTCATACTGCTTCACATACGAAAACCCCAACAATGCTGAACAACCTTAGGAGGCAAAAAGGCTCTTTCTCTCATTTGACAAGGTCCTGAGAAAACCAAAAACCATAAACAAGATGAAACTTTTATACCCTTAGCATACTATGGCAAGTACAGAAGACACTACCAAACTGCTCTTACAAAAATTCTAAAACACAAAACTGACTTCTGTTTCTGTTTATATACTTTTAACTGACACAGATAGCCACTAGAAAGGTCCATTTCACAAGCAATAACATCCAACAAAAAAACGAAAATCACTCAAAGTAAACATAAAACACTGGCATTTGGCAAGAGGACGAAATATAAACATTACATCTGGCATAGTACCAAAAACAATTAACTACAACTACGAGATACACCTCCTTGTGAACGTGGCTTATATTAACGTCGCTACAGCCAATTTCGAAATGATCTCATTCATACTTGAAAAACGCCCAATCTCAGAAAACTTGACTACATCTACCCCAAACATACAGCCAAAATCCAAATCCAAAGTCCAGGATCAAATCCCTAAAATTCGGAAGGAAATTAAAAAAAAAAAAGGTATCGAAATTCAACACATAAATAGACAAAGAATATGAGATTAGGGCTCAGGATTGGAATGATCAATTCAGACAATCAAAATCAAAAAAATGAACACTAATAAACCCTAGGCGAAATTTTACATCGTTCTTAAAAGAAAAAAAGAAGAGGGAAAAACATAATGAAGTGAAAGTCTCACCACCGGCGATAACAAGGAAGACGAAACCCTAGGTCAAGCGTGTTAGCCGTTCCGACAAAACCGATGCGCACTCGCATCTCCCAAATCTCCTTTTTCCTGTCTCTTCTATATGTGTGTGTTTATGTGCCTAAACTCGGTTAAGAAAATATATTTCAAACGCTCTATCTCCGGCAACGACGGTTAGCCGCTGTGAGAGAAAACCTCGTCGTCTTCTGCTTCTTCGGGGAAAAGTTCTCGCGAAAACGAGAGAGGAGAAAATTCGTTTATTCTTTGGTAAATAATAAATATTTATTAAATACTAAAAATCATATGAAGCGATTGGTAGATAAAGTAAGTATATACCCCTTCTCTTCTTCTTCTTTTTTTTTGTTTCGTTTTCGCGTTTCCATTAAACTGCACGTGCGAAGCGTGTGTGGGGGGAGCTGGTAGGGACTCACGGCCCGGCTCATTATGTACCAACTTGTCCAGTCAACAATAACACATTCGGTTCACCACACAACTAGTCAGGTTTTGTCACGGAAATCTACATGGAAAAAAAAGTCTCTCTTTTTTTAAATAATCCAACAGCTGAGATTTATAGGATTTTAAGATGATGGATATCATTGTTTAATCCAACGGTGGAGATGCTCTTGTTTTAAAGAGTGATGTCATACCTTTTTTAGAAACTGTCGTTTTCTTCCTTTTTTCCAAAGTCGTTGCTTGAAGTGGTACGAAACAAAATGAAAAAAAAAAGGTACAAACCAAAGCATTGCTGACCAGCTTTTTTTTTATATTGAGAGGATCAAGTATATGTGGGTTTTTAAAAAAATTTCATATAGGATACGAGATAAATAAATCGTTAAGCTAGTTTTTGTGGTTAATTATACACAAAGATTCTTTGTGAATTTGTTTTGGACCCAACAACTCCTATCAGAGTCCATAGTCCTGACGAACCACTATTGTAGTAGGAGGTGAATATATAATGTATATTATACTTTCTTCTTTTTGGGTGCAAATATAAAATACTATTTGTCTTGATTATCTAAAACTTAGGTAGAATGAGGGTGAATTTTCTGTATGTTACATCCAATAACGTGAAATTTGGCTCTTTAATCTTGCTCTAGAACCAATCCTCGAAATCTAGCAGGAGAACAACTATCCAAATGATTTCTCCAAAAAAAAAAAGAAAGGACGAATAAGAAGACTATAAGGCTCTTAGCATCACCAAGGTAATCTCCAGAATCGTTATTCGTGTCAGATGCTTAGATAAATGAACTGAAGGTGATGAAGATTTGTGTATTATGAAATTATGTTTTTTTACTCTTCGTTATCTCATGAGTGGGGGTTAAACTTTATTTCAAAATTTCTTATGTTTCATACTTGGCAAATTGGCATTGGGGAAATTGGCAAAAATTTTGAACTTAATTCATTGCTCTAGATCAAACAAAACAAAAACTCTAACTTAGTAGTCTGTGTTAATGTTGTTATTGTGTCATTATCCGGATTTAAACCTGTATAATGCATGTTACTGATTTTTTTAAAAAGGCAATATGAAATTTTAAATTGGATTACAAAATGATACTCCAGATGATGTAATCATGTAAGAGATGCTCTCATCTAAAAGAAAGACTAGTGTTCTCATCTAAAATGGGTTAATACTATATATTTTCTATTTTTTTGCAAACAGAGTCGATTTCTCTTTATATATATAGATGTAGTGAAGATCAGCACACATGATGATTGAAACAAGTTTCTTGGGATCACGAGACAAAATGGTGGTTAGGAAAAGCAACAACGTTCAAAGCTTCAGCAGTAATCTCTTAGATTTGCGTATTACCCTCCGGCAAATCGGACACACCTTATTTTCCTCCGACAGGATCTTCTGAGCACAGCCGCGACAAGTGGCAGAGTGGCCACAGGGTACGAAGAAACAGTTTCTCCGTTCCTCGAAACATATAACACACAATGTCGAGTAATCCACATCATCCAAAGAGCTAAAAGACGCCGTTTCTAAATCTCTGTTCCCAGTTACCTTCTTCGGCTCGCTGACCAACGGCGTCCAAACGGTGACTTCTTCTCCTGCCACCACTGGTAATCTGTCCGTGTCATCTTCCATGTCACAATCGCTCAGGAATTTCAGTATCAAAAATATTATGAACATTATAGTCCCTAAGAACACAATTTTTCCCAAAAGAAAAAGGCAAATTAGCTTTACATGGAATATGATAGTATATGTAATATGTTATCTAAATACGAGGGATATATTGTACCCAAAAATGTTATATAAACCACCAATCTAGCGGTGATGGATAGCTCCATGTACCATCCACTGAACTCATCCTGCAAAATACCGGAGAACATATATCTTGAGATCGTCGTATCTAACATCTTCAAGATATTAAAATGATTCAATGAAGATAGAATGATTTCTCATATGAAGTTATATTGGGTCTCTACTTGCTTGTCCGAGAGCATTAAAGAAGTGAATTGTTGATTAATTCCAAGCATTGTTGTAATATTGACAGTATTTATAGATTGTGTCAAAGAGACTCGTCGTGCAATCCATATATATTAATTTGATCAGATAAAGAGGGAGAATACAAGTTGCTGACATACAAAAAAAAAAAGATGAAGAAGAAGATCATTTCCAAAACGCTAATTTAATACACTTTTTTAGAACAAATCAAGTGGGATAGAAAAATTCCACAAACGATTCACTCCGTTTACTCCTATGCAAATGATTCTTTTCTTTTAAAATACTTGATGCTAAGTCCCTATAGCCACATACTAACAGGTCTCTTATGGCACACTCAATCAACGGAAATTTGGATAACATTCTTTTTTAAAAAACATTACATGTAAAGTACCTGTGTGTTTGGGGGTAAGAAGAAAATGAATCAATGTGTCTTTTAATTTTGTTTTGCCGATTAATCGGTTATAATATAAACCTGAATTTCCTTTTTCTATAAACATTGTTCTGCCACGTTATAATAGGTAAGGGGCAACATGTTGAAGGTGTTGACACTTACATGTTGTGATTGGGTTTATAATTAAAAAGAGTGTCCGGTTATATACTTATATTAATCCATAAACTGAGCATTCTTCATCGAGAGAATTTTAACTAATATAAGTAAACGAATTCAAATGCGTTCTTAACCTTAAAAAGAAAAACATGATTACAAATTTGATAACTTTTGATATTCTTGAAATATTTTGATTGTGGCACGCAAACATCTTATAGTTCTTCTGTAGTAAAATACGACACTGTAAAAAAAAAAATCATTATTTGCCACGGATCTACCGATCGCACTATGTAACGCCGAATTTGAGTTGTCAAAAAGGTGATTTGCGAACCCGGAGAGAATGTCTATCCATGGGCTGCACTTCTTCTGGGGGGATTATTTGGGTTTCGGTCCAGATATCCTCTCGGTCTTACAAAAAAAAAAAAAAAAAAAAAAAAAAAGGGGTTTNGTGATTGAACATGCATAACACGTTTATATTTAACATATAACGAATTTAACAATGTTATATAAATTCTAATAAAAGCGAAAAACCATCATAAATTTGTCACAAATTTTCAACTATAGAGAAGTTGGTCGGTTTTGATCTAGTAAAGAGGAAAACATAAATTTTGAAATTTCTATTCGGAGCTCAATTTTCAAATGTATATCATCTTGTCAAACCAGTACTGTAATGCGTGAGATGATTGATTAATACAAAAATGATTCGCATGAAGTTTGGAACAAGCTACTAACACATGTACTTAAAATGGTAAGCTATTATTACGTTTATGTGTAACAGCGGTGATCACTTATCTGAATGTTACAAACACTTCAACCCCTAATTTAATTTAGCTATCCATCTATATAATATGAGATTCTACTGTCATATTTTTCATCACGCATACACCAAAACATTATAGAACCAGTCCAGTATTCAAAATAATTGAATTATCAGTAATAAAAAAAGAAATGTATATAAACAGATACTCTTGTTGGGGACGAATTTAGGAGAAGGCTAGTAGCCCACTTAAACCTAACGAAAGGTTAGCCTAAGTTGAAATGATTAAACATTTGAACTAACTCTATGAAGACAAAAACAGCTACGAGGGTAAACTCGTCACTCCGAAGGAAAAGAAAAAAGCAATAGAATAACATTCATTTTATCTTTAGTTTTTCTTGTCGTCTTCGATAATACTCAAAGAGAAGGCCCCATCTCCTCCAAAGCACAGAACCCAACCCAAACCCCTCATCTTTCCTCTTCCAATTCAATACTCATTTTCATCTCTCCTCTCAACCTAAATCTTGATCTGCATAATGAAACGCAGTGCTTCAAACTCCCTTTTAGACGGTGATGCTCGTACTCACGAGACCAAGAAGATGAAGACCGCAGAGGAAGAAGTAGAAGGATCAGAGATCGGGTTCATGAACTTAGACGAGAATCTACTGTACGAGGTGCTGAAGCACGTGGACGCGAGGACCTTAGCAACGTCTTCTTGCGTGAGCAAGATCTGGCATAGGACGGCACAAGACGAGCGTCTGTGGGAGCTGATCTGCACGCGTCACTGGGCTAATATCGGCTGCAGCCAACACCAGCTCAGATTTGTCGTCTTGGCCCTTGGCGGCTTCCGAAGACTCCACTCGCTCTACCTCTGGCCTCTCTCGAACCCAAACCCACATGCTAGGTTGGGTAAAGACGAGTTGAAACTCTCCCTTTCTCTCCTCTCGATTCGGTACTATGAGAAGATGAATTTCACTAAGAGACTCCCTGAGTCCAAATAATTATTTAATGTTTTATTATCTAATTTGCAAGCATCTTAATTCTTAGGGTTTTATAATTTTAAGAATCGTTGTGGTACTGTAGTATGTCGTAATATGTGCTTTGTACTTTGTTCAAGCTTGTTCTGATATATGTTAAATGGTTTTTCATCTTTTGGGTAATATTTGGAATCTTATTGACTGATAAGTTTCAAATTAAATCTGGCAAAATTCCATTTAAGCCAGACTGTATGGAACAGGTAGTTCTGCAATAATAGAGGGCTGGTGAGAATATTTACTTCAAATTTTGATCTGATTTAAGTAGAATAACATCAAATTTGATTCGATTTTCTTTTGAGATCGAACGAACTGTCATGATGATTCAGTTGGTCCATAGTTGCTGTACACAAAAGCTAGATTAATAAGAAAATTCGTGATCCAGAGTTTGATAAAGATTAAAAATGGTTTATCCAATAAAAAACAATGTACATGCGCTAAACATGCCAAACGAAAATTGGTAACAAAACCGAACGTTCATGACAATACCTCCTGTTGTTTTTTATTTTTCTAATCCAAATCGGTTTAGACCACCTATTTGACTAGATAGTTTTTTTTTTCCTAGAAATCAATCAATTATAAAACTATATACGTTAATGACATGCCTTATAATAATGCGATTAACATGTTAATTATTTGTTCTGAGAAAAACCAAAAAAAATTCAAGCAATGTATTACTCATTTAATACCATTGTGGTGGTCATTACTCATTTAATCCGAAGGAAAGTTCGTATTAATATGTTATCTGCACGCCATAACTGAAATATCTTAATATATCTTTTTCTAAAATAGTAAGTATAAAAGCTTCTTTGAATTTATAGAAGTAAATACATTTTGTTCATGGATTTATATGAAAATTAGAAACAAATTCCAGTGGTTTATTAGAGAACTACAAGACAATTGCGTGGCTTAACCATAGATAACAAGTGTTGATATATACTCGTGTTGTTGTCTGAAAAGAAAGCTTAACAAAAGCTTCTTTGTAAGATTTTTATTAACTATGTTTAACTATATAAGATATTTTCTATATATAAAATGACAAGAAAATGGCAAAAAGACAAAACCCCACACGGTTCTGTATTAACCGCGAGACTAGAACATCATCACATAGCCTCTAATTAAATCACATTACCTTCTTCTCTTTGTTTTTTTGTTTCTCTTTATCACCGATTTGATCAAGAAATGAGTTGGTGGTGGGCTGGCGCCATCGGAGCTGCCAAGGTAAACAATCCAACTCCAATCCCTAACTCATGATCCTCCTCGGATCTCTTCATCTTCTTCTTCAATAGTCACTGATTTATTGTTTCTCTCTTTTGCAGAAGAAATTCGACGACGATGAGCCGACACAAAGCTACGAGAGCGTCGCACTCATCATCGGCGTTACCGGAATCGTTGGAAACAGCTTGGCGGAGATTCTTCCTCTCTCCGACACACCCGGCGGTCCATGGAAAGTCTACGGCGTCGCTCGACGTCCTCGTCCTAGCTGGAACGCCGATCATCCCATCGATTACATCCAGTGCGACGTCTCCAACGCTGAAGACGTTCGATCAAAGCTTTCACCTTTAACCGACGTCACACACGTCTTCTACGTCACCTGGACCAACCGCTCTTCCGAGACCGACAACTGCGAGGCCAACGGCTCTATGCTCCGTAACGTCCTCCGTGCGATTGTTCCCAACGCTCCGAATCTCCGTCACGTTTGTCTCCAGACGGGGACGAAGCACTACGTCGGTCCTTTCGACAGCGTTGGAGCATCTGTTCATCGTCACGATCCGCCGTTCACGGAGGATATGCCGAGGTTGCAGATCCAGAATTTCTATTACACACTTGAGGATGTTCTGTTCGAAGAGATCAAGAAGAAAGAGAGTGTGACTTGGTCTGTACATAGACCGAACACCATCTTCGGTTTCTCTCCCTATAGCTTGATGAACATTGTCGGGACTCTCTGCGTCTACGCAGCGATCTGCAAGCAAGAAGGGTCTAAGCTGATTTTCCCTGGGAGCAAGAAGGCGTGGGAAGGTTTCGCGACAGCTTCGGACGCGGATTTGGTCGCTGAGCAGCAGATTTGGGCTGCGGTTGATCCTTACGCCAAGAACGAGGCGTTTAACTGCAACAACGCTGATATCTTCAAGTGGAAACATCTTTGGAAGATTCTTGCTGAGCAGTTTGGGATCGAGGAGTATGGGTTTGAGGAAGGGAAGAACTTGGGGTTGGTGGAGATGATGAAAGGGAAAGAGAGAGTGTGGGAGGAGATGGTGAAGGAGAATCAGTTGCAGGAGAAGAAGCTTGATGAAGTTGGTGTGTGGTGGTTTGCGGATGTTATACTTGGTGTTGAAGGAATGATTGATAGTATGAACAAGAGCAAAGAACATGGCTTCCTTGGTTTCAGGAACTCCAACAACTCCTTTATCTCTTGGATTGACAAGTACAAGGCTTTCAAGATCGTTCCTTGATTCATCTTCCCATACAACGACATACTTTGGATGTTTCCGTGGTTTCTTCTTCGTTTCATGTTTATGTTTTTCTAAAAATCTCAGTTCTTTGTTGTCTGCAAAAAGAATAAAATAAATGCGGATTTGCCGTTTTTTTTTATATACTCCTTCTCTAGTCTTGTAAGTCCCCTTTGTTACCCATTTGGAATTCAAATACTTAGGGATAGTTATCACCTATATCCATTACTAGTTGTGGTAGAAAGTATATTTGACAATTGTGGAAGAGCTTGGCTAATAGAAACACCAGATTCTATGTCTTGCAATCAGAGTGTATTGCTCGCTCGGTTCCACGAGTGGTGTCTATTGGTCGCATAGTGAAGTTGTTGACTACTTCCAAACGCTCATAACAAGGTACGAAGTTTAGAGAGAGCGAGTATACGACGCTGGCTGTGACCTCACTCTTTCTTGCAAATTGAAAGTAAATTTTTTTGCGTATTTATGGTTTAGCTGCAATCAGCTTTAGGATTTTAGCTTGCTGTTACGTAGAATCAAAGCAAAGGAAAACTACGACGAGGGTATAAGTTCCCATGCGTGATTCATAGGTCTTAGCGTTATCTACAAACCATAAATCAGCCAATCCACACACACAGACTCGCATAAATATTTAACTGTTTTTGTTCGCTGCAACTCCTTCAACCCAAAAAGACCGAATGCAAAGCCTAAATCAAGTTGGGTGAGGATAACGAATTATGTAGAACACTAGACAAGCCAAGTTGGCACCAAATGGTCTATTTACTGCATTTATGATTATCTTTGAGAAACATATTTTTTTATGCAAAAGAATAGATTTGCCTTTGTTTTCCCAAAGATTCTTCATCAAGCCTTGCCTGCTTTAACACTGGATTCATTTATCCCCTGAAACTATTTCTAATACGAGTTAGCTTTGAAGTTAGCAAAAGGGAATAGATAATTGGGTGTTGGAAGGAAAGGTACAAGATATTAGTCTTACCATTCTTGATGGATGCAACACCAATCGTGTCTAGGGTGGAGGGATCTTCTAATAATCCTGAATTAGGTGGTAAGACAACAGAGATTTCCGTTTCTGGCATCTTCCCTAACTGTAGAGAGAGAAAAGAGAGAAGAGAGTATAAGTCAAAGTTTCTCACACCTTAAAAACCATTAAAGACATCTACATGAAATTTAAACCCTCAAAATCTATCAACTCACAGTATGACCAGTATCAATCAAACCAGGGATCTCCTTTGAAACAAGTGCAAGATACTGCTCCATTGCCTCTTCTTGACTCATGTTCCCAAGTTTTTGCCAGGCATTCCTAGCACATGGTAAGCACTGTGTGTCACTCGCACATAGCAGTTGTTGAACATGCTATAAAAGCAACCGAGTCTGTCCTAACTAGATGATCAAGTACCCTTTTAAAGCTTCGTCACTCCTAGTTTCTAGTGTAGGAGTCCCCTTCTAGATTACCAATATGCGCTACAACAATCTACAACATGGAAATGTATCCCTAACCGACCACCTAATTTTCAGTCTAAAACTCGTAAAGTTCTGCCTCCAAGACATTCACATGGAGTAGATATACTATAAGTTGCAGAGTAAACAATTCAGAAACATGGGAAAGTATGGTACCATCTTGCACGAGCAGAGACCATGACGGCCATAGGCTGTGCCTCTCGACATGACCCTTCAGTGGCGATCTTGTGCAGGCCGTACAACTCCATCTTAGCCTCAGCACCAATTTCTTCACCTTTCCCTGATTCTTCCAAGAGATTTGAAGCAGCCGCAAAGGCTTTCTCTAGTTCACTCCTCTCAATTCCCTCCCAATCATCATCTTCTTCAATACTCAACTCCTCTTCTTCAGTATTCAAGTCCATCTTATTCTCACTCTCCTCCACAGTATTAGTTTCTTCAACCCTAACTTCCTCAGATTCCAAGTCTCCGACTTCTCCACTTCTTACGTTTTCTGCACTTCTTCCTTCTATCGACTCACTTCCCTCCTCTTGTCCTCCATTCACAATCTCCTCTGCTACCACGTTTTCCGGTGAGTCAGTAGCAGTGGACTCAACAATCAACTCTTCGCGTTCTCCACTTATTTCTTCCACCGAGTCTCTACGTTCGTCTTCTCCACGAACTATCATCTCCTTGGCTATCACATTTTCCAACGAGCCAGCAGCCAAAGACTCATCAGCTTCCACAGTTGAAACCACCAAGTCTTCGCCTTTATCAGCTTCCTGAAGTTCATCAAGAACTCGATCAGCTTCGCTTCCAAACCGATCCACACGTTCCACATTCTCATCAACAACAACTCGGAGTTTCCTCTCGCTCTGGACCACAGGAGCATCCATCTTCAAACCAGAACCAAGCTCCTCCACAGTAACTAAACCATCACCGACACCGATCTCTGTTTTCCCCGCCTGATCGTTTACTTCTCCAACGCTGTTCCCCGACGCCATAGACACGGATACAAGCTTGGCCACAAGGAAAGAAAACAGAAGCGAAACAACCGCCGTGAGAAGCATATCTAGGAAAAACTCCATGATTGATCACGCAAAGATGAACAGAGGAGATAAAAGAGTAAAGTAGATACTTAGGATCTATGAAGGAAGATAATTAAGGAATGTGATTAGAGGAAAAGAAAATGAAAAAAAAAGGGAAAGAAAGAAGAGAGGAATGGAATAAATGAAAGAGAAGAAGAAAGCATATTCGTGGAGCCTCATCAGCTTATTATGCGACATAGCGGGTCCGACGATTACAAGACTTCTCAACACCTAACCGCTATCGATGCTGACTTGGCTGTTACGGTTAACGCTTATCCTCTTCACCAACTGTGTTCCTTATGCACCGCGCCGCTTTTTTTTTTCTTTTCTTCCTCCCCCACTGGATCTTTTTCTTTGGACTCTATAAAGACACTTAATGGGCCTAAACAAGCCCATTCCACACCATAGACAACAGACTACTTTGCTCATTTAATCTTATTTTGTTCTTGTCCTTTTATTTTGTCCAGAGGAAAATATTTATTCGATACATTATTGTTTTTCACTATTTGGATAACTGGTCACTGGTCAGGGGGAATATATACCATAATAATCGATCTGAACATTTGTGAAAATCAGTTTTATTCTATTTTCTAACGAATAGTATATATTTTAAGTATCGAATATCTAGATATTTCGAATAAAAAAAAATTGAAAACTTGAACGAATAATAATACATATAATTTGAGCTCCACTGGTTCCAATTCCATTAGAAAATCATTGACGTTGAGATTGTCAAATACTTGACAAAAGGTACACACGTGTAGGCCTATCAGTGGTAGTCTATTTGACTGATGCACTATCTTCAATCCCCCTTAAGAGAGAGAAACCGCATTTGAGTTTGAGTTGACTCGCCCTTTCATTTCTTTTTTCTTTTTCTCCTCTTCCCTTTTTTTACTCGGTGCTCATCATCATCATCATCTTTAAACAACTCCAAGGAAGGGTAGACGAAGAATACAGAAAAAAATTGGTGAAACCTTGTCTTTATTATATAGTTTTGACTTTTTTGAGTGTTGTGTTTTGTGTGAGAAATGGCGGTGGAGCTTATGATGAGCAGTTATGGTAGAGTCAAAGGAGAAGACGGTGGCTTTTCTGCGAAAATGGAAGACACCGCGTTGAGAGAAGCTGCGTCTGCTGGGATTCACGGCGTTGAGGAGTTTCTTAAACTGATCGGTCAAAAAAGTCAACCGACGGAGGAGAACCAGACAGAGATAACTGCGGTGACTGACGTCACCGTTAACAGTTTCAAGAAGGTGATATCTCTTCTCGGTAGATCTAGAACCGGACACGCTAGATTCAGACGAGCTCCCGCAACGACGACGACGACGACGAAAACTGAAGAAGGTCAAGGAGGAGATTGGAAGACGGAGGAGAAGCCAGGAACAGGAACAGGAACAACAACAACCACCGTCGCGTTGAACAGACAGAAAACAGAGCTGTACGGTGGATCTGCGTTTAGGGTTTATTGTCCGACTCCAATCCATCGACGTCCTCCGTTATCACACAACCACAGTTTGACAAAGAATGGTCCGTCTTCTTCGGCTAACGGAAGACCACAAGAACCTCAGCCACCGTCGTCAACGATAAACTTCGCGCCGTCGCCAACTGTCTCTGCGGGGAACTCGTTCATGTCTTCTCATAGATGTGACACCGACAGTAACCAGATGTCATCAGGATTCGAGTTCACTAATCCATCGTCTCAGGTCTCGGGTTCGAGGGGCAAGCCTCCGTTATCATCAGTTTCGTTGAAGAGAAGGTGTAATTCATCTCCTTCAAGCCGTTGCCATTGTACCAAGAAAAGGTTAGTTACTTTAGATCCCATATTAATCTTTTATCTTTAGATCTAAATCTTAGAGAGTTAAAACACTAATTATGTTTTATAAATGGTAATTTTTAAAAACAGGAAATCTAGAGTGAAGAGAGTGATTAGAGTTCCTGCCGTCAGCAGCAAGATGGCTGATATACCATCAGATGAGTATTCATGGAGAAAATACGGTCAGAAACCAATCAAAGGCTCTCCTCATCCTCGGTTAGTCTTAATTTATTTGTTTATGAATCCTTAATCATAGACACATACATCACTATAATCACTTCATTCATCACCCAAAAAAAAAACAAAAAACCCAATCTATAAGATTAGAAAAATTATGCAACTTGTGTATTGTCAAATATTATTACCTGATTTAAAATAAAACTCATATTTTTTTCTATATTGGTTGTACCAAACGTGTCGTCTAGTAGTAGTGGGTTCACGCTCTTTTTGACTTGTTGTTTGTTTTCTACAAAATGTTAAAATAACACAAGCGCGAGTTGACTCGTGTTGTTATGTTAATAACTAAACTCGATCTGGACTCGGTTCATCAAAACAGGGGATATTACAAATGCAGCAGCGTAAGAGGTTGCCCGGCGCGTAAGCACGTGGAGCGTGCACTCGACGATGCGATGATGCTTATCGTGACGTACGAAGGAGACCACAACCACGCTTTGGTGCTCGAGACGCATCATGACAAAACTCTTTAAACTCGGTCGTTGCCGGCGTCCAATCTGAGCCGTTCGATTTGAAGCTGAAGTGACCCTACTGTTGTTTGTCTGTCCAAAATCCAGATTAGTCAACGACAGAGTGGGCCTAGACTGCACTTTTTTATATTCTTTTAAATTTGGAAAGCTTTTGCTTTATTTTGCTTTAATTGGAGAGAATAGGGCGCAAAAGATAAAGACGAGAGAGGAACGTTGTGGATCTTGACTCTTGATGGAAGTTGAATCATGTGAAAGTCCTTTTCCGTTTTATTTACTTTTTTCATAGAGATAATAGCACTATATATATAATTCCATTCTCCTTTTTTTTTTTTATCTGCAGAAAGTACGACCAGCGTTTGTAGTTTTAAAATTAGGGTAGCTTTTAGATTGAGTTGACTAATTTGTTTGTGCAGATTTGAAAAACTTGCAATTAAAATTTCATGAAGTCAACAATTATTTATCACCATGTTTGAATTTATTACATCAAGTAGTTAATGAACGTTATAAACGGTGTTGACTTCGGTAACAAACAAAAATTTATGAAAGACGAGCTCCATAAAAACGTTTATTTAAGGGTTTGTAAAAAGATACGTTCGAATGCAGTGTCTAACAGATCGAGACAATCTTTTGATGAGAGCTCCAAATGTGCATATCACAACGATCTAGTGAAAATATTATAATCAATGAAGGGATAGAGAATGATGTGGCGGATCTTGTTGGGCTTCGACATAAATTGCAATTGTTAAGGGTTTTCACATTCCATGACTTCGTTGACTTGGACATTAAAAGACTCAGGAATCGTAGGTTGTTGCTCCATCCTGCGAGCCTCGCTCGTGGATTCACCTTTGTTCCTCGCATCTTCTAACCATACTTCCAGTGTCGAATGTATTAGATCGTCGAATATCCCTCTCTTTAATTTGCTACCCATCTTTTAAAATAAAGAAAACAACAACAATTGATTCAAAGCTTTGTTTAACTGTGTATATTATATAGCTAGGCATGTGGTTATATTTACACACTTACTAGTGTAACAAGAGCATATAGTGGCAATGTGCTGTAACTGCAAAGCACTTGGACTAACACTCTGTATGAAAAAAGAGTTAATCCGATCAAATCAAAATATTAGTTAAGCTTTTGGAAGGTCTTATAATTAGATTTGGAGTGTACATCTTATTAGTACCCCATGAAGAGTCGTGGAATAAGGAAGCCTAGTTTCTCCACGATACACGAATTTATTCCGTATGTGAACTGATGACGATGGAGAATCATAAATAAGAATGCGATTGTTTAAACATTCTTAAGTACTAGATATAACAAAGAGTGGAAGAAAAAGAAAGTGAAGTTTTGGGAGGTGAGAGGGAAGTACCAAAATCCAGAAGAAGAAAGCAATCTCAAATGAATTCTGAAAGAGAATGAAGTGGATGAGTTGGAGAACAATCTTTGGCCTATGGAACCAAAAGAGTTCATCAGAAGGTGTGATAACTGCTTGCTCCACACGGTTTCGCTTCTGGCAAACATCCAGAGCTAAGCTACTTATTATATGCTCCAATTTAGCACCCACCATTAGTAACAGCTGCATTTTAAAAAAAAAAATACTTATGAACGAAAGCATTCATAAAGAAGAGTTCAATTAATTGATTCGACTGAACGAACTTACGATCAGAGGCAAGAAAGACAACCAGAAGTAAGTATTCCATCCTCCTACATCCAGCAATAGAAAGACGACGACAAAGAGCCAGAGATAGCAGCTTTATATGATCACATCAACAAAAAATGAGTGTTAGAAAAACTGATGAAGCCATTGGTGTTTTTTTTTAAATCTAAAGAGCTAACTGCGTAATCTACCTTATGCTCACAACTTTCTTGAAATCTTTCTCCAGTGTTCTTAGCATGTACTTGTGAAAATTAAATGACTGGTTTCTGGGGAAATGGGTCTGGAACGGTGAAAAAAATAGAAATCTGTATTTTCACATAAAAAGACTTTGTAAAACTTAAATAACATGTTGGAAAAGAGAGTAAAGTATGACCATGATGAACCCTTGTCGCAGAGCTATATATTCTGATTTGGTGACAGAACTAAAAAACTGCTTGAAGAATGATCTCTGCAGCACATTGGCTAAAACTCATATCAAAAGTCAAATAAGATCTAAATTGGTAGACAATTTTGTTTAATGTGTAACACTTTTGTTTTGGCATTAGTATCCATAACTTACCAGCCAGCTGATGACATCAGATCTTCTCCAAAATCCTCCAGCATGCATCGCGAAGAACTCATGATTTGCGTTACATAACTCGTGATGGACATGAGCATGATGAGCGTGAGCATGAGCAGGACCAGGCTTTGATGCATCTGCAACATTTATTTATTTATGTACTTTGTGTTTAAGATGCAAAAATCACATCAATTTCATACTAATGTCTACCTTTTTGAGAAGGAAGTTTCTTGAACCTATCCTCCCAATGCTTCCATTGTTTTATCTATAAGTAATGTCAAATCATATGACAAACAAAAAGATGACAGCGTTTTAATAGAAAGTTCCAAGGTTGTTTGAGCTGTTCTTTTACTTGTAAAAGGTTGTTTTGGATATTCTTTTACTTGTAAAAAGGCTATAAAGCAAGTAACATTACCCTGGCTCCTCCAAGAACCATGGTTGAGGCACAGAAAATGACGTGAAAAACCGCTAGCACAAAGATGAAGATATGGAGTTGATGCAACGCTTCCACGGATACTAACGGAACCAGCCCCTGCAAACCATGTTGATGAAAAAGCAAGAGACGATTAATAGAGAAGGATCTAGTTGGATAGGAGTTTTAAGGAAATGAGAAAAAACAAAAAACAAAATTTGCCTTGGTACAACGGTCTGGACTTTCTCCTGTTGAAAGTAGATGTCGTGTATTGATGATGAGCGAATGAGATGATTCTGGAGTATGGTGCTTCTCCAATGGCGTTCTACAAGGGAACATGTTGCTAACAAGAGCTGGTGGGACACAGATATGCCTAATTGCGGTCTGAGATACCGATAACATTAACGAGATAAATCCGAGAAGCATCAGTTCTGTTTCAGGACATACAATATATATGGTCATTTCAGGTGTAATTAATCAACCGATCCATGTCTGAAAATCCAGAGGAAAATTGAAAGGAAGAAGAAAACCTTCTTTAAGTTTCTGCAAAGCCTCAAACAAAGCATCTTGTCGCCTACGCTTCAGACACTGGGATAGAGATGATGGAGAGTTGGTAAAAGAAGCGAGCGTCGTATTGACAGATAGATACGGTGATATATACCTTTCCTAGACGATGGAGACCACGTTCGGCGATAAGCGATAAGAGGACGATGATGAAACAGATAAACGCGACTACCCATGTGGGTGTATATTCAAGTGATCCTTCTGCCATTTTATCATTTTCTGTGCCTCAAAGATGGAGACGACTCTTATAATTAATTTACAGCAGAGAATAATAAACGTAAGAAGTTGAGGGTAAAGAATAGAGAGAAGGAGCAATGTGTAGGTTACCTTATACAGTAAAAAGCAAAAAACCTTTCTTATGATTCACGCAACTACTTACAAATTTCGGAAAGAAGAATATTTATAGCTAGACTGTATGTATCATAATGTACGGATATACATGGTATATACTTCAAAAATACCTAGAGACTCAGACCACAACTTATTTTGCTTGCAATAAGCCAAATAAAATTTCTACATGTTTATGAATAGGACTCAGACCAAAATTAATAAAATGATGTACATGTTTTGGGAAACGCTGTCCAAAATCCACAACATAACTCATCTTCGGAGGGTTCTTACCAAGTATGTAATCAACATGCCAAAATACACAATTTTTTTATCAGAAAGGTCATGTAGTCTTCTTTGTTTTGCTTAATTTACGCTTTAAAAGACGCATATATACCTTCGATCTGGCAAAGTCGCGTAGGACATAAGTAGAGTAGAAATTAGGACCACAGTACCATCTAGCAGTATCATGGCTCTAGATAATCACTGTAAGGTGCCGCTAAGAAAGTCGCGTTTGCAGCATATAAAAGAGGCTGTGGATCTCCATGGTTCAACTAATTAAATCAAACCTCCTATAGAACTCTTCACATTTCCAAAAAGAGAACAGGTCCACACAAAAAAAACAAATCAACTCACTCTATAGTAGCACATAACTACGCCTGTTTGATTATGAAAGGTGCTCAAAATGTCTTCATATGGATATCCAGGGCTCAGAAACAGCCTCAACCGTGTCAACAGCAACTGAAAAACACATATAAGGTGGTTAAAGAGTCAGCTAACCTGAGCCCCCGGAAGCTTGTTGTCCCAGCTAGATACGCTATAGTAAGGGATATTCCCGAAGGCACCAGCATGCCGAGCATATCGTGATTGGTAACGTGATCAAGATAGGTTACATTTCCAGAAGCATAATACAACCAAGCTCCACCCCATAGAAAACTCATCCCAAAAGAGGCTTGACTTAAAAGTTTTTACGAGACTGACGTTTACTGTTCCTATTATTAGTAGAGTCTGCATACTTATAAACCGTCTTAGCACCGTGAACAAGCTTTTGCGAATAAATTCTGTTGTCTTTGAAAAAAATAATAGAAATGACGTCTGTTTATATAAGGGTTAGTAAAAAGATACGTTCGAGTTCAGTGTGGCCAGTGTCTATCAGATCTACACAATTCAATCTTTTGATGAGAGCTCTAAGTGCATCATAGCACAACAATCTAGTGGAAAATGTGATAACGAATTAAGGGATAGCGAAGAAAATGATTTGGAGGATCTTATTGGGATTACGACATAAATTGTAACCTAAGGGTTTTCACATTCCGTGACTTCATTGACTTGAACATTAAAAGACTCAGGAATCGTAGGTTGGCTCTCCATCCTATGAGCCTCGCTCGTGGATTCTCCTTTGTGCCTCGTATCTTCCAACCATCCTTCCAGTGTGGAATGTACTAGATCGTCGAATATCCCTCTCTTGAATTTGCTACCCATCTTTAACAAAACAACAAGAAGCGATTTAAAATTTGTTAATTGGTTTATCGTTTTTAAAAGATGGGTAGCTAGCTGCTATGTATGTGGTTTTTATATATGACTTACCTGTGTAACAAGAGCGTATAGTGGTAATGTGCTGTAACTGCAAAGCACTTGGACTAACACTCTGTACGAACAAAGGGCCAATTACATCAAACCAAAATATGAAATCTTTGAAGGTCTCTTATTTAACTTAGACTGAAAGAGTACGTATCATTTACCCCATGACGAGTCGCGGGATAAGGAAGCCTAGTTTCTCCATGATGCACGAATGTATTCCGTAAGTGAACTGATGATACCATGGATAAATCATACATAAACAATGCGATTGTTCAAACATTCTTAAGTACTAAATATAACAAAGAGTGGAAGAAAAAGAAAGTGAAGGTCTGAGAGGTGAGAGGGAAGTACCAAAATCCAGAAGAAGAAAGCAATCTCAAATGAATTCTGAAAGAGAATGAAGTGGATGAGTTGGAGAACAATCTCTGGCCTATGGAACCAAAAGAGTTCATCAGAAGGTTTGATGACTGCTTCTTCCCCACGGTTTCGCTTCTCGCAAACGTCCAGAGCTAAGCTACTTATTATATTCTCCAATTTGGCACCCACCATTAGTAACAGCTGCATTAAAAATAAAAAAGCGCATTGAAGTAAAGCATTCAAAAAAATAAAAGAGGTCAATTAAATGAATAAGTTCCCAACTAAAAGAACTTACGATTAAAGGCAAGAAAGACAACCAAAAGTAAGTATTCCACCCTCCTACATTCAGCAGCAGAAAGACGACGACAAAGAGCCAGAGATACCAGCTTTATATTTAATATGATCACATCAAACAAAAAGGAGTGTTAGAAAAACTGATGAATTCCATTGATGTTTCTATCTAAAGAGCTAATACCTTAATTTACCTTATGCTCACAACTTTCTTGAAATCAATCTCAAGTGTTCTTAGCATGTACTTGTGAAAATCAAATGATTGGTTTGTGGGGCAATGGTTCTGGAAAGGTGAAGAAATATAAATTTGTATTTGTCACATAAAAGACTCGGTAAAATTGAAATATGATGTTGGAATAGAGGAAAAAGTAAAGACCATGATGAACCCTTGTCGAAGAGCTATATATTCTGATTTCGTGACGGAACCATAAAACTGCTTGAAGAATGATCTCTGCACCACATTGGCTAATCTCATTAGAAATCATATAAGATCTTAATTGGTAGACAACTTTTTTTTGATGTGTAACACTTTTGCTTTGGCATTAGAATCCATAACTCACCAGCCAGCTGATGACAACAGATCTTCTCCAGAATCCTCCAGCGTGCTTCGCGAAGAACTCATGATTTGCATCAAATAACTCGTGAAGAGCATGTCGATGAGCATGATGAGCGTGAGCATGAGCAGCACCAGGCTTTGATGCATCTGCAACATTTTTTGTTTATATACAGTACTTAGTGTTTAAATGCACACATCACATCAATTGTTAATTTCCCCTGAGAAAACAATACTAATGTCGAATCTCACCGTTTTTAGAAGGAATTTTCTTGAACCTGTCCTCCCAATGCTTCCACTGTTTTATCTACATTTAGTGTCAAATCATATGACATTATCAGAGCAAAGCATAAAAGGACGCTTTTTAATAGAAAGTTCCAAGTTTATATTAGCTATTCTTGTACTTATAAAAAAGCTATAAAGCAAGTTACATTACCCTGGCTCCTCCAAGAACCATGGTTGAGGCACAAAATATGACGTGAAAAACCGCTAGCACGAAGATGAAGATATGGAGTTGATGCAACGCTTCCACGGATACTAACGGAACCTTCCCCTGCAAACCATGTTGATGAAAAAGCAATAGACGGTTAACACAGAAGGATCCAGTGAGATACGAGTTTTAAGGAAATGAGAAAAAAAAGAACAAAATTTGCCTTGGCAGCACAATGGTCTGGATTTGCTCCTGTTGAAAGTAGATGTCGTGTATTGATGATGAGCGAATGAGTTGACTCTGGAGCATGATGCGTTTCCAATGGCTTTCTACAAGGGAACATGTTGCTAACAAGAGCTGGTGGGACACAAATATGCTGAATTGCGGTCTGAGATACCGTTAACATTAGTGAGATAAATCCGAGAAGCATCAGTTCTGTTTCAGAACAATCAATTTGGTCATGTCAGGTGTAATTTATCAACCGATTCATGTTTGAGAATCCAGAGGAAAATTGAAAGGAAGAAGAAAACCTTCTTTAAGTTTCTGCAAAGCCTCAAACAAGGCATCTTGTCGCCTATGCAGCAGACACTGGGACAGAGACAACGGAGAGTTGTAAGAAGAAGATAGCGTACAATTGACAGATATTTTACAGACGGAGACAGTGATATACCTTTCCAAGACGATGAAGACCACGTTCGGCGAGAAGAGATAAGAGAACGATGATGAAACAGATAAACGCGACGACCCATGTGGGTGTATACTCAAGTGACCCTTCTGCCATTTTCTGCACCTCAAGACGGAGACAACTCTTATTATTATTATTATTATTTAAAGCAGAGAATAAGAAATGGAAGAAGTTGAGGGTAAAGAATAGAGAGAAGGAGCAATGTGTAGGTTACCTTATACAGTAAAAAGCATAAAACCTTTCTTCTATCTCACGCAACTACTTACAAATTCGGAAAAATAATATTTATATGCTGTATCATATGTATATACCATGTATATACTTTAAAAATACCTAGCGAACAATGTTTGTTTTCTCATACCACACCTTTATGCAATAAGCCAAATAAAACTTTTTATCACTTTAAACTACTTTATTCATTTGTGTTTTATTCAGGCAAAGAATTGATGACTTATTACACACAACAGTTTTAGTTTTAGCTTTTTTTTTTTAAGGTGTCCAAGGTGCTGGAGGCGGCGGTGTGGGAGGATTCAACGGAGGTACAGCAGAGAATATAGTGTTTTTGTCAATAGCTCCAACCGATTTTTCTCCAGATAAAGCCACCAGAGCTGCGACCAGACCGGCATTGCCAGCTAGAGTCGGCTCTGTGTAGTTGTAGTTTGTACGAAGGTCGTGGAATCCGTCGTGCTTGTCAGGTCCAGCAACCATTGCTCCTACAATGGTGTTTGGGTTATTCTTTTTGGAGTCTCTCCATTTCCATCCTCCTTTGCAGCTTTCTTTCTTTACGGTTTTGGGAATTGAAGCTCCTCTGTGATGTACATGTTTCGGGAAACGGTGTCCAAAATCCACAACATAACTCATCTTCCGAGGGTTTTTACCAAGTATGTAATCAATCTGGCAAACACACAAAATTTCTATCAGAATGGTCATTTAGTGTTCTTTGTTTTGCTTCATTTATGCTTTAGAAGACGCATATATACCTGCGACCTGGAAAACTCTCGTAGAACATCAGTAGAATAGTAATTGGGACCACAGTACCATCCAGGAGTATCAGCAGCCTCTAGGTAATCACTGTATAGTGCCGCTAAGAAAGCCGCGCTTGCAGCATATTGAAGAGGCTGTGGATCTCCATGGTTCAACTGAATCAAACCTCCTGTACAGATGTAGCAAGGTTGTATAACTCTTCACATTTCCAAACGGAGAACAGAAAACAAATCAACTCACCCTTGGTTCTGTTAAATTTTCTGAAATAAGGCAAGTAGGAGCACATAACGACGCCTGTTTGATTATGAAAGGTGCTCAAAATGTCTTCATATGGATATCCAGGGCTCAGAAACAGCCTCAACCGTGTCAACAGCAACTAAAAAGCACATATGAGGTGGTTAAAGAGTCAGCTAAAGTAGCATTAACTACAGAATTTTCCGTAAACAGAACTAACCTGAGCCCCCGGAAGCTTGTTGTCCCAGCTAGATACGCCATAGTAAGGGCTATTGTCGAAGGCACCAGCATGCCGAGCCATATCGTGATTGGTAACGTGATCAAGATAGGTTACATTCCCAGTAGCATAATACAACCAAGCTCCTCCCCAAAGAAGCTCATCCCAAAACAGGCTTGACTGATAGAATTCACGAGACCGACGTTTACTTCTCCTATCTTTTATAGAGTCTGCATACTTATAAAGTGTCTTAGCACCGTGAACAAGCTTTTTCGAGTAGACTGTGTTGTCTTTGAAAACAATGGAAGCAGAAGCCAAAGCAGCTGCCATCTCTGCACCAAGATACGGGCAGGAATCGTAACATACAGTTGCAGTCCTTTCGTAATCAATGTCTTCAGGACGCATCCAGCAGTAATGGTCATTATGCTTTACACTTCCCCCACCGGTATATCCTGATCCGACCTGTGAAAAAAAAGAAGGCCCGTTTATAAACAGAGTTACGACTTCTCAGTGGGCTAAAGGTATATATATATATTTTTACCTGTTCCACTATCCCATAGATTGTATCAGCACTACTGTTGAAAGTCTTGAGAAAATAGTCAGCACCCCATTTGATAAGTTCTTTCACATGGTCTAGCTCGCCGGCAGCTTCGTATTTTGCACTGTATTCAATCACACTCCAGCTCAGCATGGTCATTGCATAAGACATTGGGAAGGTGAACTTGATAGCATCTCCAGCATCGTAGTAGCCTCCAACCAATTCTTTGTAGATCTGTCCTGGTTGGTTCTTCCCATCTTGCATACAAGAGTCACCCCTCCATGTCACGTTATTGTCCTTTGGTAGCTTCCCAGCTGCAAGCAAAGACATCAGATTGATTGAGACATGACAAAACAGAACTGAATCACTTCCACTGTTGATCAGCTATAAAAAAATCTCTTCCATGTTCGATCATTGTAGACTGATATAAGTGAAAGTTAGTTAACTAATTAAGCAAGTAAAAATCGGAAAATTTCTGGAGCTTACATTTCTGAGCGTTGAAGAACTTGAGGGCCTTGTGGAGAGCGAGAGTGTAGTTGTCTGGTTGAGGTGGTTTCGGTTTGTAGTGTGGCACACGTTTGACGATAGTAGTTATGGATCCAGCGAGAAAGGCGGTTACAACGAACGTTCCGAGAGTCCAGAGAAAGATCTTGCGGCTGACTAGTATGCATCCGAGATCGACGTACTTCTTCTTCTTTGGCTCTGGCGGTCCGAGTAGCCAGCTCTGTTGCGTAGCGTCGAGTGGTCGCGGAAGAGCCGCACGGTCGAGTTCTTGAAGATTTCGGCTGCGATCGTCGTCAGTGATGGAGTCCACAGCATTGATCTCTAAAGGACCACCCCATGGGTCTCGTCCGTACATAGTGATGGGTCCCCCCGAATCAGATCTGCGGAACTAGTGTGTCTTTTTATTAGAGTGGAGAAGACGAAGAGGTTTTGATGAGTGAGGCTTTAGGGTGTGTGATGTGGAAAGTGTAAGTGAAGAAGGTGAAGGAAGCTTTAAAGTGCCTGCCTGAGTTTAATGAAAATTTTGCCACGTGTGATTCTTTCTATCGTTCGTCAGATTCAATGTTTTGTTTTTGTTTTTTTGTAACCTGTGGACCAGGGGAATATACCACTGTATGTGCTAGTTGTCTTTTATTTGGCAACTAACGACGATATAAATTTGTACATTATACTTTGAGCATGTCTAGAAAACAGCATGTCTAGAAAACATGATGAAAAGTACGCATGTCTACTAGTTTGTTTTCTTTCTTATTAATGATTTCTTTTTATTTTTAGAAGCTATTATTGATGATTTTCAACAAAGTTTTTTTGCTTTGTGTTGCTGATTAAAGTTTTACCATATAAGTAGCGTGTATATCGGGGAAAATCAAGAATATCTAACTACTTGTTTCATATTCTCGCACCATAATAATTTTTGTTCTATAAAAAATTAACTCAATAAAATTAGGTATGGTAAATCCGGGTTTTTAACGATTAAGAAATATTCTCCTATATTGAAATTTTTATTTTTATTTTAATGTTTTTAATGAACATTAAAGTTTATTTATGACATTAAAGTGTAACATGTGAAAGATGTTGACTTATTGTCGCAAGTCAGTTTCTGAATTGCTAAAACACGGGAAGAAACAACGAACTACATTTAAACTTAACTCGATAAAACAACCGAATATTCCCACTGATCTCTTGGCTGGAGCTGCATCTACAATAATCGGAACACCAAAACTTGGATTCGGGACCATGTACTGCTGATAAGACTGATAGCTGCGAAGATCAGACACCTGAGGCTTTGTTTCCACGATGATTTCTTCTTGTTTCTGAGGCAACTGACTATTCCAAGGAAATGCTGATGTCTCTGGCACACAAAGACGCTGAGTTTCATCGAACCAAAACGGCAGAAGAGGCGCTGTGGGCTCAACCGCCACCGCCACCACGGGCTCAACCGCTGACACTACGGAGTACTCACAAGAGCATTGGTGAGCCTGAGAAGATGACGAAGCTTGCTTGCGTTTCCTCTTCTTTCTAGACCAGAACTTGAGCTTCTTCATTGCTTTCATAACCTTCATTGGGTACTACTGCTTAAGGCTTTCCACTGCTGCCTTTTGTATCAAAAGGAGACTAGTTTGTAACCGTTGAACAAAAAGTCTAAAAGAGAGATCATTTGATATTAATCTTCTTTTAGCTTTTTGGGATTTTCAATCTTTGTGACCGTTTAATTATCACAATCTTGTAGAGGCCTCACATGCTCTATCTACCACTAATGACATCACATTGCTTTTCCAAATTTAAAGTTACGTCGATACAATAATTGGTATACGTTCCTCTGGTTTAGTAACCACTACAAAAGATTCCTAGTGTAAAAGTGAATTCCCCATAATATGGGTTCTTTAGTTCCTCCTCTTCAAAGAAAACGAATAAAATCCACTTAGTAAAGCTGTAACGACATGACTATATGGTTTTAATATTAAACAAAATGAGAGCAAATATCAAGATATATCTCCACCATTGGAACAATTTGGTCTTAACAGGCTATTATGAAAATAAATATGTGTAAATAAAAATGAACTCTTTCGTTTGTAAGTAGTCAAAAACAAAATACGAGAAGCATATCGAATTTCCCTGGAAGGATAAAGAGATAATGACCAGTCTGAAAAAATGGTCTTCTTGAAATAACTTAAATTGTATGTTCAGTAATTGAAGATTATATAATTATCTTGAGAAAAGAGAGAGTCGCATATGCGAGATTATCAGTCTACAACATAAGATTGCTTTATAGTGCGTTCGAAAAGTAAAATAGAAGACAAGAGAAGGGACCGGCCTTACTTTTTAAGCAACATATTCCTGAACTCGTTATTTGATCTTGGCGTCTCATCTGCGCTGGGTTTGGGTGTCGTATAGCCAAGTGGTTTAACATTTCGTGGGACAGCGAACGTGTTCTTACCCTTTAACTCCACTTCATTTCCTCGCCTTTCACCCTCAGTTTCTCCACCAAGAGGTGCTTTCGCCTTCTCAGAAATCTGGGACGTGTCCTTTGAATTCCCAGAACCATCTATGGAAGCAATTTACCAGGTTAAAAATTCTTTGCACCAGAAGTAGCTACAAATTCAAAACATGGCTACATTAAGAGGAAAACCAGAAAGAGAGAAAGATTTCTCACCGTTTCCACGCCGAGTGAATTCCTTTTTACCCTTCTTTGGATTTGACCGTGCTATACTGATTTTCTTACCAAGAAACATCTTTCTGTTCTTTGCTATAGCTGCCACAAGGTGCTCATCATCCACAAAGTCAACATATGTCAGTCCCTGCGAGACACAAGAGCATCGAGCATATTAATCCACCATCTGGCATGATTCACGACAGAAACTAGTAGCAGCTAGTCATTGGCAGTATGCATTTAATTGCTATCTATGGTATACCGTTCCCAACAATCAATCTACTTGCTTATTATCTATTATTACAAACCCTTTCCCCTTAAGTTCCAACAGGATTTCATCTATAAATGATCACGCGAAAACTCGGAAATTTCCAGATTCACTAATAGTAACAGTAGATAAATACATCACATGCATGAAGGTGTTGTGAGAGAGACAGACCCTTGGTTTTCCGGTGTTTTTGTCATGGAGAATGCGAATGGAAACAACACCACCAACATCGGAAAAGAACTTACGTATATCTTCCTCTTGTGCCTGCCACAAATAATATAAGCTTGTATCAGAAAACCTTACATGCTTTTTTTAATTTCAATAGGTCTTCTCAGTAAATTTGACACGAAACCCATATACTTGCCTTGAGACTGAGATTTGAAAGAAAAGCTGTACACTCGTCTGTATAAATTTTCGGCTTCACTGGTTTGGCCTCTTCTTTATTTGAATCAGTTTCTTTTCCAGTCTCTGATTTAAAGCTTTTATTGTTTGGTACAGTTCCACTCTTACCTTCTGCGTCCACGTCATTCATTTTTTGACCTTTACTCTTCTGCCGCTTCGCCGAAGACTCTTCTTCTACATTCGGTCCTGCTTTTCTCTTTTCACGTGTACTCTTTTGTGGATTTTGCTCTTTCAGGCCGGCTGGCGGTTTGACTGGTGTGGACTCCTGTTGTAACCTAATCAGTTGTAGCTCTTCCAAGCGTGGTGTAACCTAAGGAACAAAAAACAAGCACCTCGTATAATTAACTAAATTTTCTTTTACCACGGAATGCATTGCTTTTAAATAAGAACATTAGAGTCAAATAGAGGGACACTGAATTTAGGAAGCCAAGAGCAGTGCGGTAAACATGAATCTAATCTTAATTTAACAGGTTGAATCTGATGTCTATATCACATCACAGTTAGCACGAAATCCAAAACCAGCTTAAATTCATCAATATCACCATTATTTAGAAATGCCGATTGACAGTAAACAATAATACCTTTTGAACTGCATGGTCAAAGTCTTCCAAAGCTCCATGCTCCCTTTCAAAACGCAACCATCCATGGCATATATCCTGGAAGATTGTCCTTAGGAAATGAATATACGCGTATAAAAATTAGACATGACAACTTAGGCATACACTGCATTCATATTCAAGTTCCCACATTTATACATGGTTTCTCTACTCTGTATTAGTAATAGACTGTGCCGTATCTGTTGCATGTGAAGTTAAGCCAAATATCCCTACTTCGATAACCAAAAATAACGTAAAGAGTAACACTTAAAACAAGAGGGAAGTGCATACTTCTGAGCCAGTCCCATCAAACTTTCTTGCATAGCACCTCCGGTATATAGACCTTGCTTCCTTTACATGCCCCAAATGCACTTCCATATCAATGTATGCATACCAGGCTGCTAGCATCCCACCACTGGAGAGAAGCAAGTAAAATAAAATCATAATGAATCGATTGCCTTATTCTGACAAACGCTGTTAACTGCCTGGATTAGTTTAAATCTGCAATAGATCAAATATAAAGGATATAGCTTGCCAAACCTCTTCTTCAGAAAGCTATCCCAAACGCCTCGTGCAGCAGCAAGATCTTTTCCAACATTCAATTCCAAGTTAGCCCAATAAGTATGCAAACGCAGCAAACTGTCTGTATTTTGCATGTGCGGCGTTAGGTAATCTGATGCTTGCTACAGGAAAGAAACATTAAGTTAATTCAAGTGATGCAAAAGTCAGGAGAAATGCTAAACAGAACAATACCGTTTTTACAAAATGGGTAACCCTAGATAGCCTCTCAAATGGAAAGGTAAGAAACGAATGCAATCAACTAAAAGAACATCGAAAATACAAGGATCTTGAAAGATGGAAACAGGAATTTGAGGATGCTATTATACAAGGATCTTGAAAGATGGAAACAGGAATTTGAGAATTAATGGTAAAAAGCAGCAGACGAACCTGAAAAGTTTCTCTTATAAGAGAAAAATCCAAAGTCTCTACCATCTTAGTTGATAACATTCTCCTTCTCAGGCCATCTACTCGAGTGAGGTATAACTCCAGGTACTGATGAGGAACATCTCATAAGAATTACATGGGTAGAGTGAAATGACACATGCTAGAAAATGGATGAGCAATCACGGAAGCAAAAGTTGTACCTCCTCAAAAGAGGAAAATGTGCACTGCAATGACTTCTCAAAGACCTGTATGCAACAATTTGAATAATAGGAAATTTCTCAGTATAATTTTCTGAAAATCTCATAGCATAATGGGATATGGTATGAAGATAATAGAGATAAATAAAATGTTACGGCAAGTATCCTTTCCTTTCAAGATCTTTTTTTTTTTTGGTTTTCAATTTAACAACTGAGACTTACAGCATAAATCTCCTTTTCGGATGCGGAACCACGCTCTAAAGCAAGCAAGTAACGAGTCCAAAGATCTCCAGTCCAGGGGCAACTTCTAGTGGCCCTAGAATAGGCATGCGTTATAGCTTTTCCAACCTGACGCAGGAAGTCCATAGCACAAATCAAGCAGAAATTGTTAGAAAAAAACAATATAGAAAGACAAGTTAGAAGAAGTGATAGACTGGTAAAAAAAGCCAAAAAGAAGCTACAACAAGAGATGAATAACCTTCAATGTTTTATCAAGATAGCGGGTGTAGTCTATCCACAAGTCACTTGAAACCGGGAATTCAGCCACAGCACGTTCATATATAGCTTGAACTCGGGTAGGATCTCCAGACGTTTGCTCAAACTTTATGTAATTCTACAAAAAGAAAGTAAATACAGTCATCAGGCTTCCAAATAGACAAGTCTATAGATTCAAATCCTTCATGCAAAATGATCACAGATGGTACGCATATTATAATCCAACTTCCACACAGCATATAGACAAATATAAACTGCATAATAAGCCATCCGCACCATGAATTGCTGAAACTTTTCCGTGTCAGATAAATCTTTCTTAGATAGGTTTCCTTCAAGATGGGCACGTTCACTATACATCTGTTGTGCCTTCTTGTTTGCAACAGCAACCTGGGGAGAAACCTTACTCAAATCATCAGATCCAATATCAAGGTCAGTGCCCTGTTCCAACTCCCAAGCCTTATATGCAATAAGGGTGGAGCTCAAGTTTTCCAGAGGAACAGACAGGTGACGGTGAAATATGCTTCGAATCCTTAATGTCTGCTTACTCCTCTCCTGCAGAATAAAACCAAATTCAACTAAATTCAACGAACTATAAACTTAACTTTATGAAATAAAGCGATGCACATATGTTACTTAAAAGTCGATAAGAGAAACATGCGGGAAATATTAACCCTCAAAAGTGATTAACGCTTTTGATTATGCCATGAATTAACTTCTAAGTTGCTTGATAAGAGATTTTTGTAAAGAATTTTACATAAATCTCTAAATTTCAGATGAAAATAAATTTTAAAAGTTAATCAAAGAACAGAACTATCAAAGAAGTTGTGATAAACCAATCTGATGAATTTTGTTGAGTTTCGTAAATTTGATAATTCAAACACTTCATGAGATTCTTGATCACAAAATATATAAATCTTTATTCTATCACAAAATATTTACGATTAACTAAAGAAACTGTGCACAACAACCATTTGCTCTCGTTTATTACAAGGTGATATTTCTTCCCACTGAAAACAAACCAAAAAAATAGTTCTACCAAAATAATCTTCCTAGGACACGAACCTCGCTAACATGCATCAAGATTGTAGTGAACGAAACGTAAATGAACAAAGTCAAGAAAATAGAACCCACCTCAAGGTGAGCCTTGTCAATAGTGGCTAAGATGCCTTGCTCAAATTCTCTATATCCTTCCCATATTCTATTGCCTTCAGTAACATGGAAGCCCGCAGCCGGAATAGCACGTTCAAATAGACTCCTCATTTTTGAGATACCATCAGGTGTATGTCCATGTACTGATGGATCAAATTCTAGCAAAAAGTTCAGGTAGTCACACCAAAGAGATACGGACTGCATAGAAAGACCAGAAGTCAGCTTATTAATTCAATGTGGAATGAATTATCAGTCAGAAAATAGATCATAAAGCCTCAAAGGTACACAGGTCTTCCCACAAATACTCACTAGTCACTACCTTATAATAATTATAAGAAGAAATCGGGACTGAAAATACTAATAAAAACAAGATTATTCAAGCTTCGGTAACCCTATGGAACTAAAGTTCGAAGTAGCATACCAAAGTATAATATCTTCAGTCAATCTACTCTAACAAAACCATCCCATAAAATTGGCAATGACTTCCAAAGCCTTTGTTCGAGCATTTGTTTCCAGTAGAGGAAGAGAACATACCTGATAATCAGAAAGTCCTCGTTCATAAAGCTTCACAATCTCAGGCACATTATCACTGCATAAGATACATAGATATAACAACACTTTCAGAGGTTGTGGTTGTAAATTGCACACTTGAGCCGTCGTAACAAATAGTGATCAAAGAAAACCAAGTGAGGGACATGATAAAAATCGAAATTTAAGAGCCAAAATAACGGAAAATACAATCTTACCTAGAGGCTAGAGATGCTTCATCCCTCGCCCATTCTAGCCACAAAGAAGGACTCAATGGAAAGATAGCACTCATAGCTTCCCTTGCTTGTCTTAGCTTTTCAAGGTTTGCTGTTTTCCTCAGAAGCTTTATATACTGCAATAACAAAAGTTTTGAAAACCTGTAAGCATACAAACCATCCATCTCCACCAAGAGAGAAGAAACCGCACAGCTCAAAAGTTTCTCAAACACGTAAGCAATAGCATAATTGTCAAGTGTCAGTTCATTTCATCTAATCCCTAAGCAAGCTTAAATGAAAGATTATTGAAAATCTGCTTTCTCTCCTAAGATTCTGAGTGAGCTGAAATAAGCGGAAAGGAAGGTAGAGAGCGGTGGATTATTACTTGGACATAAGCATCGTAGTTGTAAGGATTGGCGGAGAGCTCCGACTCGAGTGTTTCAATTTGATGGTTCGACTCGGCCTCATCCTCCGAGTCGGAATCGGACTCACCGGAATCATCCGACGCTGGGGAAGCAGCTCGAGCAGGGGCGGGAGTTTCGGTTGAAGCGTCGTCCATCTTCTGATCGGTGCTAGCGAGCATCTCAGTGTCATCCATCTTTTTCCGAGTTGTGTTGCTTTTTTTTGGGTTTAGGGTTTAAAACCTGCGGTCTCTTTTGCTCTCAGTCACCAACAGTGGCCGATTGACTCCTCCGTCGTAGAGAGTAACAACCAATTCAATTTTGAAAGCTAGCTGAACCGGTCTAAAGAAGTCTCAGATTCCACTAAACCAAGTTGGTCAACTTTGACCTCAAATTGATATTCTAGAGCCCTTTGTAAGCCTGATAGGCCCATAACCAAAAATAGACCTTGTTTTTTTGGTCTAGGTTGGGTTAGTGTCGACCAATTTTGGAATTCAATTCTAGGAAGGCGGATCCATCCATTCCCATGCATGGGTCAGGTGTGTTGAATTGTTGACTTTCTAAACCGGTATGCTAGTCACTCAATTTAACCCTCAAACCGATTTTCTACCTCCTGATACTCTGATAGGTTGTTAGTAGGAAATTAAGAAGTGCTCTGAGACCAAATCGGTTTAGCACCAACTGAATCGGTCCTTTCCACTTTTAATTTTAAAATTAGTTCAAAATAAGTGAATGGGACCAAGTGTGTGCTCTTTTCAATTCGAAACATACCAAACAAATAACAAAGAACCAAGTGACACCATAACTTGAGAATTGAATCCAAGATTACCTATAGTGTATCTACTCCCGAGTTATGATTTGAATGAGAAAAAGATAACAAAAGTTCCAGTGGGCAATGGGGTTAACATGGATACAAAATATACTTACGCAACCCAATATTTTTTTGTCTCCCAATTATTTACTTTAACATATTATTGATACAAGAAGTGTGAATGCTATATGCATGTAATGCCAAACATTTTGCAGACAAGAGCACATGCCCCAGCGTTATAAAAAAAAAAACGTTAATTACGATCTCCACCAGCTGTAATATTGTATACGGATCTTGTGGTAATTAAAATTACTAGATTCATGGACCTCGACACATTTATAAATGGCACACAGGATAGCTTAGAGTCCATCTATTATCATAAATCAGGACAAGAAAAAATAGAGAACAGAGCATGAGTGGCTACTCCAAAATGGATTCAGCAGATCAGAAACCCGACCCGGTCGATCCCCAGACCCAGAAACCCGATCCAGAACCTGCTGAGATGAAACCTAGGCTGAGCAGGAACAGGTCAGTGGCTGCATCAGGGCAAGCGGTTCATTCACCAATGAAGACTCCAATGTCTATGAGAAGATCTTCGTCTGTCTCTGAACGCTACTGTCGAATCTATGACCAGAGCTCTGCCACCTGGCCTCTTCCTTTCAATGAAGGAGATGAAGACGAAGAAGACGATAAAGAGAAGGTGCATAAGAAGAAGAAGAGCAACAGCATCAAGAAAAAAGCATTCGTAAAGGCTTGTAAGCGATTCTTTGGGATCTCTTAAAACTCGTTTTTTGTTTTCCTCTCTAGTCTCTATCTACCATATACTATAGATCTCATTGTCATTTTGCGATTAAAGTCTTATCACTTTTCATGAAACGTTTAATACAAGAAACTGTTCCTTATAATTGCTATCGACTGTTTCGAATATTCGATCAGTGATTTTGACGTAGTTTCCTTTTTTTTTTTTTTTGTACCGATGATCTTTCACTGAAACTCACAAACTGTCAAGAAACGTTAGAGAGTGTGAATATTTTCTTGTCCTGGTAATAGAATCTCTCGACCAATATATATATGTAGAGATTTAAATTAGGTTCCAACAGATTTGGAAGATTACAAACTAGATGTATATTTACCATATATGTATAGATAAATGTTATATTCAAAGATATTGAATATATTCGTCATTCAAACCGACACTAGCTATAAACCCATTGCGTTTCGTAAGTTTGAATCAATCAAAATGAAAATCTGTCTAAAGATAATATCTAATACATATCATACAACCGATAAGATGAATAAATTGAATATTACTTATTTGGAAGATGAAAATGACTCTTGACTCCAAGATTGTCCTTTTCTGTAATACTCGACCAAGAATCATCGAGCCCAATGCACTTGCACATGGAGTTTAATTTGCTTTTATTTTTCCAATTTGAAAAATAATGATCTATTCTAAGGAAAAAATGTATTAGAGTAACAACGTTTTATATAGATAAGAAAAAAAACTTATCAGGAATATGGACTGACTTAATTGGCAAATTTTGAAGTCCACATGCTACAAGTCCAATGACATAATGCTAAATTCTTACCACATATTTAGGCATGAGCCCTTTTTCCATTGCTTCTTGATATTCAGTAAAACTTTTGCTTCACGTCGTATGTTCTTTAATGATTTTTTAAACATTCTTATCTCTCACAATAAGAATGATCTTAGATCTTGACTTGTTGTCGTGAGACCAACATCCTACTTGACTTCCCATTTAGATATTCATTCCGTCTTAAACGCTTACTCAACCTTTTGTTATATCGAATCTTCATCACTGCTTATAGCAACATTAGAAGATTTTTCTCCTTACAAAATGACAATTAATGTATAATCACTATCTCCGTCAAGCTCTACCACATAGATTTTTGCAATGATGAACATGGTTTTGTTATGAAAAGAACCTTTAGATTTTGCAACTTAAATCCCCGTTACCTATTTGTGAAAATGTATAGAAGCAATCTAAATGTTATCTCTCATATTGAATGTGTAAGAGATGTAAGATGGGGACTTCACATCATATGCCAACCTGAAATTAAGAACCATATTTAACATGAGATGCATACAATTCCACCTTATACTACAATCCACATTTGTGTAAACCAATGACCATTTTTTTTCTCCAATGCCAATTTGCATCATAAAGTGAGTGGTAAATCACTAACGCCCATGTAGCTTAGTCGTCGTCGTAAAAACCAAAAAGAATATGAGATGTGGAGATTTTTGGGTAAGTGACGCGTCACATTTGAGAACATATGATAAGAAGAGAAGTGTGTGTGGGCTTTGTGAAATGTCTGGATGTTTCTCAGACACCTCTAGGATGAAACTGAAACTCATAATGTAACAAAAACTTGTGAAATCCAACGGCCTATAAAAGCCCATCCATTTTCATTTCTTCAGTCACTCCTTCCTTCTGGAAAGTTCAACTGGGTCCCGCAAGTGTTCTCACTCGTCTCCACCTTCCTCTCTTATCTTCTTCTTCTATATCTCCTCCTCCTTCGTTCCTTAGGGTTTCTCGTCAAACCCTCTTCCCCAGTTCTCTCCCTCTCTGTCCACTTTCATTACTCTAGTGTTCTCTTGCTTCCTCCGTCACTCTTATATTCTAACTAACCTTAAAAAATGGCTTCATCCGCCGCACAGATTCACGTTCTCGGCGGAATTGGATTCGCCACTTCTTCCTCTAAGAGGAATCTTAACGGTAAAGGCAATTTCATGCCAAGAAGCGCCTTCTTCGGAACCAGAAACGGTCCTTTCTCTACTCCAACCTCTGCCTTCCTGAGAATGGGAAGTAGAAATGGCGGGGCCTCTAGATACGCGGTGGGTCCTGTCCGGGTGGTTAACGAGAAAGTTGTCGGAATTGATTTGGGTACGACTAACTCAGCCGTAGCTGCCATGGAAGGAGGGAAGCCCACGATTGTCACCAACGCTGAAGGTCAGAGGACGACTCCTTCTGTTGTGGCTTACACGAAGAGCGGTGACAGGCTTGTTGGGCAGATTGCGAAGAGGCAGGCTGTTGTTAATCCGGAGAACACTTTCTTCTCCGTGAAGAGGTTTATTGGTAGGAGGATGAATGAGGTAGCTGAGGAGTCTAAGCAGGTTTCCTACAGAGTTATCAAGGATGAGAACGGGAACGTCAAGCTTGAGTGTCCTGCCATTGGCAAACAATTCGCTGCTGAGGAGATTTCTGCTCAGGTATTCAAGTTTATTCATTTACTCGTATTTCGAATTCTTCCTGTCTGCTCAATTTTGGGTTATGAATGTGCGGGTCTTATCTAGTGCAATTTTGGACAGTGGAGACATGCTCTAAGTTAGTGTAATGACATTACTGTACTAAATTATAGTTTTTTCCTTACATGGGTCTGATATTGAGTGACTCTCTCTCACTTTCTGTTTACTGATATCTGCAGTTAACTTGTCTTTCTTTGGTTTCGCATGTCGTAATTCTACTATGTCTTATGTTTTCTCATCCTCAGCTTCTCATCTAGATTTTCTAGTTGACAGTTGAGGATTTGTGGTTGTTCTATCGTACTTTGTCATTTGATTTTTGAGTTCTCCTAGTTGTTCTATTGTAGTTGGGTCCTAATTGGTTTGTTCTGGTGTAGGTTTTGAGGAAACTAGTTGATGATGCCTCAAGATTCTTGAACGACAAAGTAACTAAGGCTGTCATCACTGTGCCTGCTTACTTCAACGACTCTCAGAGAACAGCTACCAAAGATGCTGGTCGCATTGCTGGGTTGGAAGTTCTTCGTATTATCAATGAGCCCACGGCTGCTTCATTGGCTTATGGGTTTGAGAGGAAAAGCAATGAAACCATTCTCGTCTTTGATCTTGGTGGTGGTACCTTTGATGTCTCAGGTACTTAAGATTGAACTTCTGCTAAACTGTTCTCTATATCTTCGTGAAAAAGATTTTTTTTTTTTTAATGTATTAGCATCATCTAATATGGTTTTTGTTATGTTTCTTATCATACAGTGCTTGAGGTTGGTGATGGTGTGTTTGAAGTGCTTTCCACTTCTGGCGACACACACTTGGGTGGAGATGATTTTGACAAGGTTACTCAAATGCACAAATTAGTCTTAAAGTTCTCGGTCATTGTGTTTTAAATCTGTTTGCTCTCTCTTCTGTGCTTTACTTGACAGATTTGAGTTTTGCAATGCAGAGAGTTGTTGATTGGCTCGCTTCAAATTTCAAGAAAGACGAAGGCATTGATCTTTTGAAAGACAAGCAAGCACTTCAGAGGTTGACAGAGGCAGCAGAAAAAGCTAAAATTGAGCTTTCCTCGCTTACTCAGACAAATATGAGGTACAATTAATTTTCTCTCTGAAATTTACGACTTACTAGTTGGTACTTTCACAAGCATGTTGATTCTGACTAATATGAATCCTTTGCCCAGCTTGCCATTTATCACGGCCACAGCTGATGGACCGAAACACATAGAAACCACCCTCACACGTGCCAAGTTTGAAGAATTGTGCTCAGATTTACTCGACAGGTAATTTACTTACAGCTCTTATGACAAGTCAACAGGTTGCTACATGCTCATTCTATAGCTTTTGAATAATCATGGAGGCCTAAGATTCTTCTCTTTGTCTCTATCTTATAGGTGCAAGACTCCCGTTGAGAATTCCCTGAGAGATGCAAAGCTCAGCTACAGTGATATCGACGAAGTGATCCTCGTTGGTGGATCCACACGTATTCCTGCTGTTCAGGAAGTCGTGAGGAAGTTGACTGGGAAAGAACCTAATGTTACCGTGAATCCTGATGAGGTTGTAGCTCTAGGCGCTGCGGTCCAGGTGTGTTCTCGTAAACTTGAACTTTCACCCTATATACTGCAATGAGTTTTTTATTAACTGCCGTTATCTACTTGTCTCTAGGCTGGTGTTCTTGCTGGAGATGTGAGTGACATTGTGCTTCTCGATGTGACACCGCTTTCGATTGGTTTGGAAACTCTTGGAGGTGTTATGACTAAGATTATTCCAAGGAACACCACACTGCCCACTTCTAAATCAGAAGTTTTTTCAACTGCTGCTGATGGACAGACAAGTGTTGAGATTAATGTGCTGCAGGGTGAGAGGGAGTTTGTCAGGGATAACAAGTCTCTCGGCAGTTTCCGCCTCGATGGTATTCCACCTGCACCACGTGGGGTTCCCCAAATCGAAGTCAAATTTGACATTGATGCCAACGGAATTCTATCTGTCAGTGCTAGTGACAAAGGTACCGGAAAGAAACAAGACATCACCATTACTGGTGCCAGTACATTGCCCAAGGATGAGGTGCGTACAGTTTACAAACAAACAACATTGGTTCAATTATCAACTTGTTTTCGCACAGTTCCATCCCTGTGGTCGAGCCATATTCTACTGATTATGAAAATAATGGCGCCATATTTATGTTAATATGAAACATCGGTTGCTATTGTTGTTGCAATCACTCTCAATGTGGGAAAGTTGCTATCTCCATGGTGATCATAGAGCCTCGTAAGAGCGGTGGTTCTTGACTGATATTTATATTCATGGTAACGAAATTGGGTGTGAATGAACGTTGCAGGTAGACCAAATGGTTCAGGAAGCAGAAAGGTTTGCAAAGGATGACAAGGAGAAGAGAGACGCAATTGACACAAAGAACCAGGCTGATTCAGTGGTGTACCAGACAGAGAAGCAACTTAAAGAACTTGGAGAGAAAATTCCAGGTGAAGTGAAAGAGAAGGTGGAGGCTAAGCTACAAGAGCTTAAAGACAAGATTGGAAGCGGATCGACACAAGAAATCAAGGACTCCATGGCCGCTCTCAACCAAGAAGTGATGCAAATCGGTCAGTCTCTATACAACCAGCCTGGAGCAGGAGCAGGAGCAGCAGGTGCAGGTCCTTCCCCAGGAGGTGAAGATGCTTCGTCAGCAGATTCATCAAGTAAAGATGGAGATGATGTGATCGATGCTGACTTCAGTGACAGCAAATGAGAAAACAAAATTAGGATTTGGTTTTAAATTCATACATCCGGTGTTTTAAACGCATATGATTTTGTAGGCTTGATTGGGTTGAGACACATGGATTAAGCAGTTCTTGTGAACAACGTGTATTAATCGTTAGAAAGCAGTGTGTTAAAGAGGATGTCCAATACATAATAACAGACCTTCTCTATTCCTGACGATGCTTCTAAGAGGCTATTCACCCGCAGTTTTAGTATACTACTATTATATCGACTCAAACCTTAAAAGAGGTTAAAAAGTTCAAAACACTTGTGTAGAAAACAATGGTGTGAATCACACCCAGAGAGTTGCGTAACTTGTAAAACGGGAAATCTTTGTTTGCACAAAAGAAAGAGAATCTTTAGATATTGTCACATGATACCAATTTGTGTAATATAATCAAAGCAAAGGTTCTCTTTTCTTCGCACTCACTCGTAAAGATTCTCTTTACAATCTTAACGGGCTTTTGAAGCCCATAAAGCCCAGCCAGGGTCCATTAAACATTAAAGTGTCTTTCTGGAAACTTCTACTGACTCACACACATTAGTCTCCCTTGTCTGCAGTCTCTCCACCATTCTCTTATCTTCTTCTATATCTCTTCCTCCTCCTACCTACCGCTAGGGTTTCTCTTCAAACCCTCCTTCTACACACTTTCGTCGTCGCCTTCATTTCTCTATTAAGCTCTTAAAATGGCTTCATCCGCCGCCCAGATTCACGTTCTCGGCGGAATTGGATTCGCTACTTCATCCTCCAAGAGGAACCTCAACGGAAAAGGAAGTTTCATGCCGAGAAGCGCCTTCTTCGGCACTAGAAACGGTCCTTTCGCTACCCCAACTTCTGCTTTCCTCAGAATGAATACCAGAAATGGCTCTCGGTACGCGGTGGGTCCGGTTCGAGTGGTTAACGAGAAGGTTGTCGGTATCGATTTGGGTACAACTAACTCCGCCGTAGCTGCTATGGAAGGAGGGAAGCCCACGATTGTCACCAACGCTGAAGGTCAGAGGACGACTCCTTCTGTTGTGGCTTACACCAAGAGCGGTGACAGGCTTGTCGGGCAGATTGCGAAGAGGCAAGCGGTTGTTAATCCGGAGAACACTTTCTTCTCCGTGAAGAGGTTTATTGGTAGGAGGATGAACGAGGTCGATGAGGAGGCTAAGCAGGTCTCTTACAGAGTTGTTAGGGATGACAACGGAAATGTTAAGCTTGAGTGTCCTGCCATTGGTAAACAGTTTGCTGCTGAGGAGATTTCAGCTCAGGTATTAAAGTTTGACTCTTTTCTCACTTGTCTTGTGTTTTAGTTGATGTAGGTAAGTCTATTTAGCTGGTGAGAGTTTCTCACTCAATTTTAGGTTTTTATGTGGTACAATTGGGATGCATGGTTTTGCTGTGTATGGTGTCTTTCTTATGGTTTTGTGTCTGTTGTGTAGGTTTTGAGGAAACTTGTGGATGATGCCTCAAGATTCTTGAACGAAAAAGTAACCAAGGCTGTCGTAACTGTGCCTGCTTACTTCAACGACTCGCAGAGGACAGCTACTAAAGATGCTGGTCGCATTGCTGGGTTGGAAGTTCTTCGTATTATCAACGAACCCACAGCTGCTTCATTGGCTTATGGATTTGAAAGGAAAAGCAATGAAACTATTCTAGTTTTTGATCTTGGTGGTGGTACCTTTGATGTCTCAGGTACTTGGACATTAGACTCTTGCTAAGATTCTCTGCATTACTTTCTTTCTTTTTTGCTTCTACGGTCTTTTGATGTATTAGCACCTTGTAATATGTATTTTGTTATGTTTCTTGTTATACAGTGCTTGAGGTTGGTGATGGGGTGTTTGAAGTACTTTCCACTTCTGGTGACACACATTTGGGTGGTGATGACTTCGACAAGGTTAGCCAAGTTCACAATAAATCTGAAAGTCCTAAATTAAAGGTGCTTTGAATCTGTTTACCCATTCTTTGGTTGATAAATTTAAGTTTCGCTATGCAGAGAGTTGTAGATTGGCTTGCTTCAAACTTCAAGAAAGATGAAGGCATTGATCTTCTGAAAGACAAGCAAGCACTTCAGAGGTTGACAGAGGCAGCAGAAAAAGCTAAAATCGAGCTTTCCTCCCTGACTCAAACAAATATGAGGTACACTTAATCTTCTAGCCCACATCTTTGACTTATTATTTTCACAAGCATTTAGATTCTGATTGATATGAATTCCTTGCCCAGCTTGCCATTTATTACGGCCACAGCTGATGGACCTAAACATATAGAAACCACCCTCACTCGTGCCAAGTTCGAAGAGTTGTGCTCCGATTTACTCGACAGGTAATTTACTCACAGTTCTTGTGACGTATTAATAATCAACAGATTGCTATTTGATCATTCTCTTCCTTTTGATTAATCATGGAAGCCTAAGATTCTTATCCTTATTTCTATCCTATAGGTGTAAGACTCCCGTTGAGAATTCACTAAGGGATGCAAAGCTCAGCTTCAAAGATATTGATGAAGTGATCCTTGTTGGTGGATCCACACGTATTCCTGCTGTTCAGGAAGTCGTCAGGAAGCTGACTGGGAAAGAACCTAACGTCACTGTAAATCCTGATGAGGTTGTTGCTCTAGGTGCTGCAGTTCAGGTTTGTTCTCGTCAACTTGTAATTTTCACCTATTTAGGTCTTGATTATTCCAAACACAATCCCTGTGCAAACATCAGAGAAAAATTTAGAAACAATTTTTCATTTTTGAAATAGAAAATCATCTTTGGCGATTGATAAAATACCTTTGAAAATGGAAATGCATATTCCAGACACAAACGGAAGGTTCTGTATGCGTGTTTAGTTAACAAGAAAATTTGCTTATTTATATGCAAACGTTAACAAGCAGTTTAGATCATAGGCAAAGAAGTTGTATTCCGCTGCAGTGAGTTCTTATCGAGTGTCATTTTCTGTTGATTTCAGGCTGGTGTTCTGGCTGGCGATGTGAGTGACATTGTCCTTCTTGACGTGACACCGCTTTCGATTGGTTTGGAAACTCTTGGTGGTGTTATGACTAAGATTATTCCAAGGAACTCTACTCTGCCTACATCTAAATCAGAAGTCTTTTCGACTGCTGCTGATGGACAGACAAGTGTTGAGATTAATGTGCTGCAGGGTGAGAGGGAGTTTGTCAGGGATAACAAATCTCTTGGCAGCTTCCGTCTGGATGGTATCCCACCAGCACCACGTGGGGTTCCACAAATTGAAGTCAAATTTGACATTGATGCAAACGGAATCCTCTCCGTCAGTGCTAGCGACAAAGGCACCGGAAAGAAACAAGATATCACCATTACTGGCGCCAGTACATTGCCCAAGGATGAGGTGCGTATAGTTAACCAATCAAACCATATTGCAAGTTAATAACTTGTTTCTTATAGTTTCATTCTCGAGCATTAGCCATTATCAACTGATTGTGAGATGGTAGCTAAATTTTACGTCAATTGGAAGCATTGGCAGCTATCGTTACTGCAATCATTAATGTGGGAGTAGCTATTTTGTAAAGAGTTTTTCTTTTTCGTAATTTTAATATTTATGGTAACAAAAGTTGGTGTGAATGAACGTTACAGGTAGAGCAAATGGTGCAAGAAGCAGAAAGGTTTGCGAAGGATGACAAAGAGAAGAGGGATGCAATTGACACAAAGAACCAGGCGGATTCAGTGGTGTACCAGACAGAGAAGCAACTTAAAGAACTTGGAGAGAAAATTCCTGGTGAAGTGAAAGAGAAGGTGGAGGCCAAGCTACAAGAGCTTAAAGACAAGATTGGAAGTGGATCGACCCAAGAAATCAAGGACACCATGGCTGCTCTTAACCAAGAAGTGATGCAGATCGGTCAGTCTCTGTACAACCAGCCTGGAGCTGGAGCTGCTGGTGCAGGTCCTTCCCCTGGAGGTGAAGGTCCTTCTTCAGCAGATTCATCATCAAGCAAAGGTGGTGATGATGTGATTGATGCCGACTTCACAGACAGCAAATGAGAAAACGAACTAGGACGACGGCTTTGAATTGAATTCGTACATCCGATGCAGTGGGTGTGTAAACACACATGATTTTGTAGGTTGGATAAAATGGGTTGAATTGAGCAATGCGTGCAAAGATAATTTATTTGTGCTTAGAAAGAAGCAATGTTGTTACAGAAGGTATTTTTCGACCTATATAATAATTACTGTTGCAGTCTTTTTTACTTGGATTCACACGGTACACAAAAGTGAGAGACGCACAATGCAGAAAACCCGCTACAAAACGTATCTTCGTCTAGAAAAATGATTCTTTTTATTCTTCTCCGTGATTCTAGTAAATGATTTTTTCTCTTCGTCTCCAACTCTCCATATACTGATCCTAGTGCATCGGTGAGGCATGTAACTGAGTGTCGTCTCTAACAAAAGTTGAAAGTAAAGTTACAACACTTATTTTACATATTATTGAAACTTTTGCTAAACATCCAAGTATCAAACATTAAAGAAACTATACACTAGTAACTTCCCGTGTGTAACATTCTGTAGAAGGGCGGGAAATCACCGTCATCTCTGGAATACTGCAACAAGCAAGCCAACCATTTATATGAGCCATTTAGAATGTTGGGCCAGCTTTGGACTCTGATTATTAGGGATTATTATATTATACTACTACTATTTTTATGTCTTGACTTTCGGACATGTCAAACATTCTAAATACCCTCCTCCCTCTGTCCACTTCCGTCGTTTGCCTTTACTTGTCTCTCGTGCCTCTTCCGTTACTATTGTTTCCTCGGAAATGGCTTCTTCCGCTTCCCAGAGTCACGTCCTCGGCGGAAGTATATTCGCCACTTCTTCTTCGAAGAGGAATCTCAATGGTCAAAGTATGTTCATGCCAAGAAGCGTCTTCTTCGGTCCAAGAAGTAGAACCGGCCCTTTCTCTACCGCAACCTCCGCTTTCCTGAGAATGAATAGCAGAAACACCTCTAGGTACGGGGTAGGTCCGGTGCGGGTGGTTAACGAGAAGGTCTTTGGAATAGATTTGGGCACGACTAACTCTGTAGGCAAGCCCACGACTGAGACGAACGCTCAAGGTCCCGTGCGTAGTGTTAACGAGAAGTTTGTCGGAATAGATTTGGGTACGACTAACTCCGTTGTAGCTGCCATGGAAGGAGGCAAGCCTACGATTGTTATAAACGCTGAGGGTCAGAGGACGACTCCTTCTGTGGTGGCGTACACCAAGAGCGGTGATCGGTTTGTCGGGCAGACTGCGAAGCGGCAAGCCGTCGTTAATCCAGAGAACACTTTCTTGTCGGTGAAGAGATTTATTGGTAGGAGGATGGACGAGGTAGATGAAGAGTCTAAGCAGGTTTCGTATAAAGTTGTCAAGGATGAGAACGAGAATGTCAAGCTTGAGTGTCCTGCCATTGGCAAACAATTCGCTGCTGAGGAGATTTCTGCTCAGGTATTCAAGTTTATCATTCCACTCACTTCTATCGTATTATTTTTGTGTGTATTTTCTGTAGATGGTTTCTTTCTTATGGGTATGTTTATGTATACTAGGTTTTGAGGAAACTCGTGGATGATGCCTCAAGATTTTTGAACGAAAAAGTAACCAAGGCTGTCATCACGGTGCCTGCTTACTTCCACGACTCACAGAGGACAGCTACGAAAGATGCTGGTCGCATTGCTGGCTTGGAAGTTCTTCGTATTATCAATGAGCCCACGGCTGCTTCATTGGCTTATGGGTTTGAAAGAAGAAGCAATGAAACAATTCTAGTCTTTGATCTTGGAGGTGGTACCTTTGATGTCTCAGGTACTTGGCATTAAAGTTTTACTAAGATTTTCTTTTGTTGTATCAGCAACATCTAAGATGTATTTAATTACGTTTATTATTGTGCAGTGCTTGAAGTTGGTGGTGGTGTGTTTGAAGTGCTATCCACCTCTGGTGACACAAATTTGGGTGGTGATGACTTTGACAAGGTGAGTTAAATGCTCACGTCAATACGAAAGTCCTTAATCAAAGAGCTTTGAATCGGGGTCTACTCTTTCGTCTCCGTGCTTTGCTTGATATATTTAAGTTTTTAAATGCAGAGAATTGTTGATTGGCTTGTTTCAAATTTCAAGAAAGACGAAGGTATTGATCTTGTGAAAGACAAGCAAGCACTTCAGAGGTTAATAGAGGCAGCAGAAAAAGCTAAAATCGAGCTTTCCTCGATGACTCAGACAAACATGAGGTACTTTTAAGTTGTGACCTGGTACTTTTACAAGCACTTGGATTCTGATTGGTATGAATTCTGTTCTCAGCTTGCCATTTATCACGGCCACAACTAATGGACCTAAACACATAGAAACCACTCTCACACGAGTCAAGTTCGAAGAATTGTGTTCAGATTTACTTGACAGGTAATTTTACTTGCGTAAAGTTCGGCTCGACAAGTAATTATGGAGGCTCAAGATTCTTATATCATGTGTATCTTTCATCGGTGTAAGACTCCCGTTGAGAACTCCCTTAGGGACGCAGAGCTAAGCTTCAAAGATATTGACGAAGTGATCCTTGTTGGTGGATCCACACGTATTCCTGCTGTTCAGGAAGTCGTGAGGAAACTGACTGGAAAAAAACCTAACGTCACAGTAAATCCTGATGAGGTTGTTGCTCTAGGGGCTGCAGTCCAGGTTTGTTCTCGTCAACTTTTAATTTTTCTCACCCTATATACTGCAATCTGCAACAATGAGTTCTCATCAAGAAGTGCCATTCTCTTTTAATTTCTAGTCTGGTGTTTTGGCTGGAGATGTGAGTGGCATTGTGCTTGTAGATGTGACACCGCTTTCGCTTGGTGTCGAAACTGTTGGTGGTGTTATGACTTAAGATTATTCCGAGGAACACTACTCTGCCTACTTTGAAATCAAAAGTCTTTACGACAGTTTCTGATGGACAGACATCTATTAAGCACAATGTGCTGCAAGGTGAAAGGGAGCTTGCTCAGGATAACAAGTCTCTTGGCAGCTTCAATCAAGATGATATCCTGCCAGCACCACGTGGAGTTCCAAAAATCGAAGTCACATTTGGGATTGATGCTAATGGGATTCTTTTTGTCAGTGCCGTTGACAAAGGCACGGGAAAGAAACACAACATCACCATTACTGGTTCCAGTACATTGCCCAAGGATGAGGTGGGTACACTTTACAAAACCAAACCACAATGGCTTAGTTAGTTATATCTTACTTTGATTGGAAGTATTGGTTGATATGTGCAGGATCATAGGGCCTTTGTTAGTAGGAGTGGTCGTTTTTGCGCTAAGAATCATACATTCATGTTAACAAAAATGGCTGTGAATGAGTTAATAGGTAGAGAAAATGGTCCAAGAAGCTGAAAGGTTTGCGAAGGATGACATGGAGAAGAGAGACGCAATTGACACAAAGAACCAGGCTGGTTCGGTGGAGTACCAGACAGAGAAGTTACTTAAAGAATTTGGAGAGAGGATTCCAGTTGAAATAAAAGAGAGCGTGGAGGCAAGCTACAACAGCTTAAAGACAAGATTGGAAGCGGATCAACACAAGAAATAAAGGAAGCCACGGATACTCTTAAACAAGAATTGATGCAGATCGGTCAGCATCTGTACAACCGCGACCAGCCTGGAGGTGAAGGTGCTTAGTCGGCAGATTCAAAAGTTTATGATAATCATTTCTTTGTGCTTAAGAAGGAAGCAGTTTCGTTCTTGTTACACATAAATTGAACATACAACACCTATATGTTGATTCAAACGTTAGAAGTGAAAAAGTCAAAACGCTTCTTCTTTCTACTCTCTATAAACCAACCCAAGTGGGAATATTACGATTCTTCTTCGTCCCCATAGACTGGTTCTATAGCGCTGAGGTTGGTCCATCGGCGAGGCTGAGAGTATGATCACGACTCACGAGGGTTATCTGTATACGTACTGTAAAACTTCACTTCAACAACTTGTATTAGATTAGTATCAGCTATATACATTTCTACGATACTGTAAATCCGCGGATAGAGCAAAGATCACCTAATTTTAAGTAGTCCAACATTAAAAAACTTCACAATATAGGAATTAGTAGTTCAACCAAATTTACCATGATAACTACAATCACAAGTAACCACTTCAAATCATTATGCTGGTTATACGAAATCAAAGGAGCTTAGATCAAAGTCCAAAGTCAAAAGTCAAAACTAAAACATTTGTAAACTCACATATCTAAAAATAAAGATTTGCGAATCAAAATGAAATCTTGAGCTATTCGATAAAATCTTTATCAAAACATGGTAAAATTTATTTATATTAATCTAAAATTGTAAATATAAACCAATAAAACCTGTTAAATAGTTCAAGGTTTCCCCACTTCCCAGGTAACTTGGTAAAATGATCACATGATCTCCACCTTTGATCAGATCTCTCTTTGAAAGATGAGAAGTTTAGAACATTAGAAAACATTTTCATAGTTAAGGGTGCTTTTTTCGAACTAAAATTCCCTTTTAGATAAAAAATAGAATAATCAAAGATCCCAGCGAAGCATGTAATAATCATGCAACAGCCTGTTAAATGAAAAATACTCCTACTATTATATAAGAAAATAAAAAAAGAGTAAAGAGTAGGGGAAAACATCAATAGCCACACACAATTCCCTATTCTTTTGACCACCACTTTGACTTTTCTTCTCTTTTCGAACAAAACTTTAAACACTTCTTTTAATCTGTCTTTTTTTTTTTTCTTTCTTTTTTAAAAACTCACCTCTCTCACCTGTTACCATCCCACCTTCTTAATTCCTAATCACATTTGATTAACTATTGATTTTACACAAAACCTAATTTACCGCTTGCTCCTCAAATTGAGGGTTTCCTTCATCATCTCTTTGCTCCCAAATCTCTCCATGATCAAAGTCCACAACTTTACAAAACCTACATAGCTCATCTCGCTTGAGGATTCGTTTAGATCGTGTTTTCTTAGCTTCTGTCGGCAATTTCTGAAGACATATGCTTGAAAACGTACTTTGAGCTTTGCAACCTCTTCTCTACACAGTATAGTTACCTTTCTTCTTCTTCTTCTTCTTTCAAAGTCTTCAAAGGTTCTAACTTTTACGCGTGTGTTGAATGAATAATTTTGGAGACATTTGGACCAGGTCGTTTGTCTATCTGAGCTACGATTTGGTCTAATGCTTTGGCAATTATGATTAATGGATGATGTCTTTAGTTGGTCAGATTTGATGGGTCTCTGTTTTGTCAATAAATAGAAAGTTTTCAACTTTGTGTCAACATCTCTTACAAGTCAAGAATTGATCAAACCAAAGTGGCTTTTGATTGTTTTTGTTGTGTGTTCATTCATAAGCTTAATCCTTTCTCTCTCTCTTTTTCTTTTTTTGGGGTTTGGTCTAAAGAAGCGTTGCACACTGAAAGCATGGCACTTCGGCTACCAGCTGCTAAAGCTGCTGAAGTTGCGATAGGATCAATTGGCTGCGGTTATGATTTAGCTATTGATGTCCGGTTGAAGTATTGCAAAGGAGGTTCCAAAGAGTCAAGATTACTCGACATTAAAGACGGTGATGACAACTCCGAGATTGTCTTACCTGGTGGAATCACAATCCCTAATGTTTCCAAGTCTATCAAATGCGATAAAGGAGAGCGCATGCGGTTTAGGTCTGATGTTCTTTCTTTCCAACAGGTAAAAAGTTCCTTACTTTGCAGTTCATGTCTGTCTGATTTGAATTCTTACAATAAAAAGTCTGTAGTTTATGTCGGTCCTTCAAGTATTTGGTTCCTACTGTTGTAGGTTTTGAGTAGATAAGAGAGTCCCATATATTGAAAACCTTTAGCTAGTTTCCTTGTACATTGTTTGTGAGTTTTATAATGTTACTCAGCAATGCTCTGGAGAGAAAACTTGCTACGTAGCGTTCTGGTTGCTTAGTTATTTATGTTTTTCTTATGGTTTCTAGATGACAGAGCAGTTCAACCAAGAACTATCTTTGGCTGGTAAAATCCCATCAGGTCTCTTCAATGCGATGTTTGAATTCTCGGGCTGTTGGCAGAAAGATGCAGCCTATACCAAAAACCTTGCTTTCGATGGGATATTTATCTCCTTTTACACGGTTGCTTTGGACAAATCTCAAATGTTACTCCGTGAGCATGTAAAGCAGGCCGTCCCATCATCATGGGACCCTGCTGCATTGGCAAGGTGATGTACCGTTTTCTTCATTGGATTTTGTGTTTATTCATTTTTGGTATATATCTATGTAAAGTTAATGGAACGTTACTTTCTTGGTGCTCTTCTTCTGTGTAATTGTTTGATGCTTCGGCAATAACATGCCAAAGATTCTATATTTAGATAGCTTGTATTTTTTTTCAACCATTATATATATAGTCCGTTTTTTGGGGGCTGGGCCTTGTTTCTTTGTGTATCTGGGTGAAACTCTTTTTGTAGGACTTTGATGAGAAATACTTCTTACTTGTTGCTACTTTATTTTCCGAGGGATTGGATTTGTAACTAACATTTAATCAAATGTTTTGTTACCAGATTTATAGATACATATGGGACGCATATAATTGTTGGGGTTAAGATGGGAGGTAAAGATGTGATTTATGCGAAACAGCAACACTCCTCCAAACTTCAACCTGATGATCTGCAGAAAAGGTTAAAAGAGGTGGCAGATAAGAGGTTCATAGAAGCTAGTGGAGTGCAGAATATGGCTTCAGATAGAGTACACCCTAGTAGTAAGGTCTGTGTAACAGTTTTTACTTTTTGTTCATCAAAACTTTCTCATTTGACATCTAGAAGAATTACTACCAACACTTTAGTGTCGCAACTTTCAAGTCTGTAAATCCTGTCTTTTATCCCTTGTTACAGGTCGAAGCAAAGGAGCAGCGCCTTAGATTTGCAGATACCAATTCGCTGGGCTCTTATGCAAATAAAGAGGTGATTTCTATGTACCATAATCTTAATAGACATGTTTTCATGTGAAGTTGCTTCTTTTCTCATGAATTACATGTGTCTGTAGGACATTGTCTTCATGTGCAAAAGGCGAGGTGGAACTGACAATAGAAATCTTATGCATAATGAATGGCTGCAAACAGTTCAGACGGAGCCTGATGCTATCTCGATGTCCTTAATTCCAATTACTTCTTTGCTTAATGGAGTTCCAGGAAGTGGATTCTTGAGCCACGCCATAAATCTGTATCTAAGATGTAAGCCTTCATATTATTCTCCTTGTGTGCATCCTTAATCTTTTGCCAGTTATTCTTCATAGAGTGGTTTCTTTTACGTTTGGACTAGGAGCTTGATATAGGTATTAATTTAAGTACAGTATAAACCCAACTGACAAATATACTCTAAGAAAACCATTTTGGTGGAAATATCCGTCTTTGAGTGCTTGTGGCTACTAAAGTTTTAAGTGCTTGTTAGATAAAATCTGACTTATTTTATGACACTTCGATTTGCTTCCCAAGTTTACTTGACTTTTGTTTTTATAGATAAGCCACCGATTGCAGAGCTACATCAGTTTTTGGAGTTTCAGCTACCAAGGCAGTGGGCTCCAGTGTTTAGTGAACTTCCTCTTGGTCCGCAAAGGAAGCAGCAAAGTTGTGCGTCGCTGCAATTCAGTTTCTTCGGACCTAAGCTATATGTGAATACCACCCCGGTATGAGTTTGTTTTATCCCTAAATATATATAGCTTTCTGACGCCGATTTCGGAATGATTTGTCAGCCAAGTCTGATATGTACGATTGTTCAGGTTTTGTTTGATATACTCAACCTGATGAGGAGTTTGTTTCTCGTTTATCTGGTTCCAGGTTGATGTTGGCAAGAGGCCAATCACTGGTATGCGGCTCTACCTAGAGGGTAGAAGAAGCAACCGTTTGGCAATTCATTTGCAGCACCTTTCCTCTCTTCCCAAAATATTCCAGCTTGAAGATAATCCAAATAGAAGTATGCAACAAGAGTCTCATGATCGTCGATATTATGAGAAAGTAAACTGGAAGAACTACTCTCACGTCTGCACAGCACCCGTCGAGTCAGATGATGATCTCTCGGTAGTTACTGGTGCGCAGTTTCATGTAGAGAGCCACGGATTCAAGAACGTGCTCTTCCTGCGGCTTTGTTTCTCGAAAGTTGTGGGACCGATGTTTGTAAAGAATTCTGAATGGGATGAAGCGGTAGGCTTTGCTCCGAAATCAGGACTCATCTCAACGCTAATAAGCCATCACTTCACCGCAGCACAGAAACCACCACCACGACCTGCAGATGTGAATATAAACTCGGCTATATATCCCGGCGGACCACCAGTGCCCACACAAGCTCCCAAGCTGTTGAAGTTTGTGGATACGAGTGAGATGACAAGAGGACCGCAAGAATCACCCGGGTATTGGGTTGTATCAGGTGCGAGATTAATGGTGGAGAAGGGCAAAATCTCATTGAAGGTGAAGTATTCCCTATTGACTGCGATAATGGAAGATGAAGTAATAGAGGAAACCTATGAAGGTTGAGAGAGATGGTATGGTGGTTTTGTGTGTGTACATTAATCATTTGTAATGTAACGGCGCGTTTGTGTGATAGGAATGCATGTCTTGTACATTTCCTGTCTTGGGACGATAGATTTTTGTTCGCATGTTGAAAAAGCAAGGTACACACTATAATCTGCGCTTGACTAATGATTGTCCACTTTACTATCTAAGATCTCTTTAGATTCATTTTACAATAAATTCTTGTGTGACTCTAAAATAATGATATTGGGTTTTATAAATTTGATACAAAATAGGTGAATAATTTTCAAATTTATTAGGTTATAGTTTAATGGGCTTTATCCTATGATGAATTAAATAATTTTGAGTATAGCCCAATACTAATATTATAAAATTAATTCAATAAACCAAATTGCTGGTTGATTCAAGTGGAAAATAGAATTACCTATTGTATTTGTAACCCATATTATATTATTTTTGGCTTTAAACTTTATATTTAGAGTAAAATTAACTCTAATAACATTTTATATTTTACTTTAAAAATAGAGAACTCTAAAAATTATTCCAAATTTGGAGTAATTTTTAGAATTCTCTATTTTTAGAGTTACACATTTTTATTTATAAAATAATTTTTTAATTTTGATATATTTTTATTTTACACTCAAAAAAAATTATACATTTTATTATTATATTTTAAAAGATTATAATAATAATAATAGTTAGTTTTATATTTAAAGAATATTAATTTTTAATAAACAATAATAGTATATAAAATTAAAGAGAAAACTTTTATTTTTCATTTTGAAATACTTTAATTGATTATTTGTATGAAAATTACACTAATATCTATTCATAGAAAGTGTATTTGATATTCAATTTTTTTTTATGTAAGTAAATTTCTTTCAATTTAATATATTAATTTAAATAAATTCAAAAATTTATCTAATTTTTATCTAAAATAAAATGAATAAAGAAAATTAATATGTTTTAAAAATTTTAAAGTCATATAAGATAATAATACTTAATTTAAGTAGAGTTAACTATTAGAATAAAAATATTCTCTATTTTTAAATAATCAATAAAGATTCAGTCTCCTAATTTATAGGAATAGAGAGTCCTCATGTTTTCCTTTCCTTGGATTGCACTTTGCTTCCACGTGGTAAGGAACGGTTAGTTCCACCTTGCTTTTATATAAATAAATAAAAGCCAAAAGAAAAGGCAGAATAAAATTTGCCAAAGAAACTTATATTATTATTCTTGTTCTCAAGAATCTCTTAGTTTAGACAGCATCATTCGGCAATTACCACAGCCTGCAAAAACAACTATACGTCTAAGCCTAAGAAAAGGACCCACACAACCAAATAATTAAAGAAATCCAAAACTGGGCATATGAAAGTTAATTAAAATCCAAAATTGGTGAAAATAGCAAGCTTTTCATATGAGCATCTCCTTGGGGAACATATGAGTTTCCTCTGCAGTATTTTACGCTTGCCATACGCAATAATAATATGTATTTACTGTTCTTTTTAATAAAAGTAATATACATTTTGTAATTCCATTTTTTATTTATTTTACAAATCCAAAACTAAAAGGAAAAAATTGGTCTTAAAAAGCTATTAATAATTAATAATTTGTTTATGGTTATTTTAAACTTTATATAACATATTATATTTGTTTTGTTATCAAATGAATAAAAGATGTTCATATTTAGTAGAGATTCAGATTTATTTTAAAGAAAAATTCAGTAGTGTTTGGACATAAAGATGAAAATAAAAATAAATAAATAACAAAAGAAGCTGAAAATTTTGAGAATATGACAGATAAAAAAAAAACATGATATTTATTCTATTAAAATATGAAATATTATAGAAAAAAACTATTTTATTGTGTTATATTTATGATATTGGCCATTACAGTTTAATGTAAGTTTAAAATTTTATTAAGGGCAACACTGCCAAATTAATTTCTAATTAATTAGTTCACAATATCTTTATTTTAAACATAAATGTTTATTTCTTTTTAATTTATTTCAATGTTTTTAATTAGTAATAATTTCTGAATTATTACTAAAAATTATTTTAAATTAAATTTTGATCTATAGAACAAAACAAATAACAATCTAGTGAATATATATATCTATACATTCCATAGTGATAAACATAACAGGTTTTATTTTTATTTTTTTATCTTGTATGAAAATGTTATGTTACTAAAAATATTTTGATCTATATATATATATATCAAAATAAAACTATTAATATATTTAAAATTACAACTTTCACAAATATATATTTTTTACAAAATAGAAAAAACAAAAATTAATTAAAAATATATCCATTTTCATAACATATTAAAATTATATATTATATTTATGTAAAAAATAAAATTGTTAAAACATCTTAAAATTCTAAATTATAGATATATATTATTAAAAAGAAAATTAAATATATAAAAATCTTATTTTAAAAACAGATAATAATTTAGTACATAATTATTTCCATAAACCTAATAAATTCCTTCTCCAGACCCGCAGATTGTTTACTTTTTAAGGAGTATTTGATATTTTTATATGATAGGTTTATATATCTTTTAAATATTATAAAATTTAAGAAATTTAAATATTGTATGTAATATTTTTGTATATAAAATGATTTTAGTATGGATTTGAGAATAACTGCCATATAAATAGAGGACTATTGGATTATGTATTTAAATTGATTAGAAAATCAAAACAAAATCCTGAGTAATTGGAAATACAATTGCAAATAGTAACTTTTTGGTCATTTATCAAAATGGGAATATTTTTAAAATGGTGATTCTTATAGTAAAAAATCACCACATTCTAACTAGTTTATTTTTTTGCTGAAGTATTTGTCTTTTTTTTTATCGTAAAGTATAAATTTCTTAAAAAATTTAATAATATTGAGAGAGTCAAGGATCTTTTTAGATTAATTTGCTATAAATTCTTATTTGGTGCTATAAAAGTCAGATTTTGTTTGACTCTAAAATATATAAGAAGAATTAATAAGAACGGATACAAAAGGATAAGTGATATATTGACAATAAAGTAAAAATGAATTGCAAGAGTGGATTCACAAGCTTCATAATGATTTCTTCGATAATTGTTCTATTTCTCACGGTTCCAGGTTATATCCGTCTATGAATTGCACATCTCATCATATTTATTTTAGTAAAATTTTTATTATATATTTCAGTGTGTACTCTTTTATTAATTTTGGCTTTGGATGAAATTTAGGTACAATTGAAGCTAAAGAAGAGATATACTGCATAGGTGATCCGTGTCCTTCCGTTGCTGCCTGCACGGAGGATTGCTACAGAGCTACATACAAAATTGGCATATGCCTTCCTGGAGTCTTGAAAACTCAGCAGACCTTAGGAAAGTTGCAACCAGCCGACCAGACGATAGGTCTTTCATGTTGTTGTAAATAAAAAAGATACTTCCTATCTAAATTGTAGTTACTATTAAAAATTATCAATACAAATTAATAAATATCAACATATGAGTTATTGACAATTTTGATCTGCTTTCTTTTTTTCTTTTTGATAGTCTAAAATCTAAATGATCTGATTCCTAAAATACTATATGTTGGGATTCGATTGACATTGATCAACCAACAGACGGCACATGATGTGAAAGTATGATAGTTGTTCGGCGGAAATATCTACCTCAACTTTTAGTTTGAGAGTTGGGTGGTCTTGCCCGAGGCTGTGGATACGACAAATCAAGAGCATATGGAAAAGTTCTGTTAACTCCTGCAATAAGGAATATGTCCGGAATAACCGTCACTAGAGCTGATAGAATTCTGGAATCCAATTCAACATGTGAATCAGAGGAGTTTCCCATTGAAGTTAAAAGAAGCCAAATATAATAATTTCAAATGATGATAACCGTGAATGGGGTTAAAAAGATAAGCAAGAAAATAAAGAAAGAAAAAATGGTTATCTTCAACTTAACAAGAGTAGAACAATGGAAAAAAAGAATTGTAACATTAATAAAAGGATATAGAACGTGAGATTTTGCACGTAATCAAAGATGACGACGGAAGAGAAAGGTGCCAGTTTCAGCAATTACCACAGCCTGCAAAAAGAACTATACGTCTAAGCCTAAGAAAAGGACCCAAACAACCAAATAATTAACGAAATCCAAAACTGGGCGTATGAAGGATAATTAAAATCCAAGATTGGTGAAAATAGCAAGCTTTTCATATGAGCATCTCCTTGGGGAACATATGAGTTTCCTCTGCAGTATTTTAAGGCATGCAATAAATCTGATTTATACTAAATACACATGTGTCCGCAAATCAGCTGCTAATCAAAATTTGGACTTGATACATATTAATGTGATAAACTATGATTCATTTGTTGTGTCTTGGAACGATTGCACCGTAGACGAAGCTTCTGGCACTAATTCTTACATACGATTATTTGTTTCCATCACATGCTCCAAACTCTCAAGCCGAGGTCTATATATATAGATACAGGTGTGCAGTTTTTTTCTCATACACATTTGATTCCTACTATCAAAAGCATTTCGTATTCTTTTAATATTTATCCTCTTCAGTTGTTCTTATAAATGCCACCATTACCAATTTATAAGATCTTCCAGTCAGGGGTTATTTCATTTTCTTAGATTTTGCAGAAACAAAAGTAGATTTACTGCAAATCCAAATAGACGACTACTTCTGATCGTCTGCCCCAAAACATCGTTCATGTTATATCTTTCGCTTTGATTCTTGTTTTGTTTATTTTCTTCAGTTCTGCTGATGTGAAGTTTTATTCAAGAGACATGATACATTATAGAAATTAACTATTATCCAAAAGATCCACAACAAAGAAAACTACGATCAAATTTGCCACTACCATAAAGTTTTGATAAAATTAAAATTGCAGTTTCTCTATCTAATGTTTAATACAAAAGTACTTAATCTTACGGTTCAATGGTCAGGTTAGAGGGCCATCCAAACTCCTCCAAGAATTCTAATATAACTCCGTTAGACCATCCAAATCCAGTCTGCAAATTTTTGCAAAAAAGATAAAAGTCAAAAAAGTTGAAAACAAGAATGAGAGATAAAATAAATATGTTTTACCTGTGGCTTATATTGTCCTCCACCGCCATATTCACCAAATTTTAATACATCGAGCTTCTCATGAATCCTCCCAGTTTTCTTGTAAACAAGATAGCTGCTTCTAATCCATCTCCTTGCGATCTCCTTAGCCACCTCTTTGGCTTCCTTAAGATCCGATCTCGCAAGCCCTGTAAGAATCATATCTTGCTGCGGTGCCCATCCATTCGGAGAGTCCCTGTTACACATTGCAACCGAATCTCAACATTTAAGATCTTTCACCAAGTAATTTAAAGATTCAAAGTTGGTTCATGTTTCATTTACCATTGTTGTCCCGAGTTTGTCAAAGAAGTTAGGATTCCAGCGGGAGCGATGAGCCCTGAGTTTTCAAGAGCCTTCAAAACTTTCTTGACAAGCTTTCCATCTACATATTACAAGATAAAACGTTCATATACAAGCATATGTACATGTGTGCATATATAAACAGGCAGACATAGTTTTACCTGAATGGAAGGAATTAATCCAGATTGGGGCAAAGTTAGATGCAAAAACATTGTTGTTCTGGTTCTCAGCTTTCCATGACTCAGGCTCCTGAAGACACAAACGCGCTTGCAACGTTTCAATACCATAAGAAATCCGACAATGTAACTAAAGATTCTTTAACTTACATCACCGTTGGAGGAAAGCCAGTAATCTAGCCACTGCCCTGCTTTGTCGTTCCAAAACACGGTTTCAAACGCTTTCTCTCTCGCTTGTGACGCTTTCACAAAACGCTCTGAACCATTTTTATCCCCAGAGATCTCCATCATGAACGCTATATCGAGTTCCATCTACGGTAAGAAGATAATCATTCGAAGGCTCAAACATGTATATATCCGTGTTCAATCTTGAACCATAAGTACTACATATTTAGTATGATCAAGAAAGTACAGAAACCTTAAGAAGAAAGACATTTAGATCAACAGGAACAACTGATGTTGTAGCCATCGTTGTGAAATTAGGAGGATGCCTGCACAGATTATTTTGAGGTTAATTAAGAGTGGCAGTAACATAGACTAATCTAGTCGCAGTTTTGATAATTAATTTAACCTCATCCAACGTGTGCTGAAATCCCATCCTGATTCAGCAGCCGTGGCTACATTTCGATGGAACCGTTGTTTCTCTAACGTACTTGAAAACCCCGAAGCAGATTCTTGATCCTGTGGTACACATGGTGAGAGTCAACATATTTTTCACAGTAAAAACCAACTGCTTACTTGCAGCAAAGAGACAAAGAGACCTACGAAAACAGAGGCTTCAGGTCGTGGCATGTTCCACATGGCGTAGTAACGGCTTAAAATGTGGTCATAACCACTAGCGTCTCGAATAACCACCTTATGTTTTCCTACAACAAAGATATGACATAATTAACATGAAATCTAAGAATACACCAAATCATTATATAACTTAACTGAAAAAACTAACCTGAGTTCCAGAACTCGTACTCTTTGAGAAGCACAGGGATAGCTTTCCTCACAAGTTCTTCATCTTTGGTTACATTATAGATCTCATAGACCATTGAGCTCAACAGAGGTGGTTGGCTTGTAAAATAAGAAATAAACATTTTACTTTTTCTGTTACATAACATTTTACGAAAATAATAGATTTTGGTTACCTTCGGTTAGTGTAATAAGCTCTAGCGCCGTTCAAAGCGTAACCATAAGTCTCCACAAGTGACATCAGATTCGTCACTAAACCTTTGGCCGTAGTGAACATTTTACTCGTCATAAGTCCTCTGCACGTGCAAAAGCACAAATAACATGAAATTGACACGTGGAAAATTCAATCTAAAAAAAGGAGGAAAGTTGAAGAACACTGACTTGGTGACCCAGTAAGAATCCCAGTAGTAGACCTCTCTGAACCTCGAACCGGGAATGATGATCGGTTCCGGCAACGGGAGAAGCGTGTGCCGGTCAGGAAACTCTGTCACGGAGTCAGATACTTTGAAGCTCAGGATTTTCCACAGGCCGTGAACCTCACGCGCCCATTCTCTGACTTGATGGTTCTCCACGTTGAGGAGGAACTCAAAGGGATCTGAGACGAAATCCTCTGGCACGTGGGCAACAATATCCTTTCCTGGAATGTCGAAGTATTCATTGAGGAAGTTTTCAAGCTTCTCTACTGGCACTAACAGGTCACGTGACCTGCTTGTGAGATCGTTGAAGGCGGATTCGACGGAGGTGAGATCGTGAGGGAGCTTGAGAGGTAGATCAATGTAGAATTTTGGGTCATGGGGTGGTATTTTCGCTCTCGCGTATGACCGGAGTGCCGTGAGCTGCACGCGCTGGAGGAAAGACACGAGTGGGGTCGTCTGGACCACGGGGCCTGTGTCCGAATCGGACTCGGAGTTCAACACTGCCATGGAAGTAGCAAAGGATGAACAGAGGAAGATGAAGAAGAGCAGACTGAAGCGTTGTCGTTTATGCCGATCCATGGATCTCAATTGGCTGAAAACTGAAAAGTGATAGCAATCTCTCTAGTGTCCCTCGTATAAAGTAGAATTTTAGTTATTGAAGTTTTAAATAATGATTGTAAAAGTTACATTTTGGTCGGGATATAATTTGACCCATGATTCAGTTTAATCAATTATCTGACTAGAATCCGATCTAATTAAATATTAAACCTAGTATAAAAATCTACTGAAAACACCTGTCTTTTAATCAAATATCTCACCTTTCTCTCCTCTTAAGCTATCTACTACTCATTTTGACACCTGTCCTTGTCTCTTTCCCTATAACTGGGAACAAAACGCAACACTTAATACAATTTTTTACTGACGACAACAACATAACTTCTCTAGGGCAAGTTTCAAATATATTTATATGAGTCATTCGATTCCCATTTGAATCTTTATCTAACAAACTCTTCTCTGTCCTCCTGTTGATTTCACTCTCATCATGTCTGGTATTTGATGTTTTAGGTTTGACAAGTTACATCTCAATCATGTCTGGTATTGATGTATATGAGTATATATGGTTTAGGGATCAATTTGATTGACTCGCAATCTAGCTACTGCTCAAATTGCCAATCATTTACTCAAACTAATGCTCGACGAACCCTGTTTCTCTCTCTTAAGCAAGACTTGAGGGGTAAATTTTCAGATTGCGAGTCAAAGTAAAGTTAATACTACTTGCAAGCAAACAAGTGTTTGGGCATATTATATGTTCTAAAAGTTTGGAGGGACAAGTAAGGCTGATAACTTTGAAACACGTTTGACAGTCCCATTAAGGCCGCCGGAGAATAAGTATGAGAGAGACCAGCTCTCGCCTCTCTTGACTTCCCAAAAGTCAACAACCATTTTCAACAATATAACTTCAAGTTATATTTAAATTTATATATATATATATATATAATACGATCGTAATCATCCATTAATTCTCCACGCATAAAGAAAAAAAAAAAACACAACGAAAGAGAAAGAAAAAACAAACAAATGTCTTCTTCTTCTTCTCTGACGCAGAGAAACCCAATTAGCACGCAGCCGAATGGCGCCGAGCAAGAGCAATCAGAGTCTCCTCCTCCACAGCTAAGGAGACAACGTTCGACGTCTCAACATGCCATGTCACAGACGCTGACGTCAGCTGCGAACTTAGCCAATCTCCTTCCGACAGGAACTCTATTAGCTTTCCAGCTCCTCATTCCCGTCTTCACATCAAACGGCTCATGCGAGTACGCGACCCGCGTCTTAACCTTAGTGCTCTTAACGCTTCTCTCCATCTCCTGTTTCCTCAGCTCATTCACAGATAGCGTCAAGGCTGAGGACGGCAACGTTTATTACGGTTTTGCTACTCGCAAGGGTATGTGGGTTTACGACTACCCTGACCCGTCCGGTTTGGGTTTGCCTGATCTAAGTAAATACCGGATTCGGTTCGTTGACTGGGTACACGCGGTTTTGTCTGTCCTTGTGTTCGGTGCGGTTGCTCTGAGGGACAAGAACGCCGTGAGCTGTTTTTACCCGGCGCCGGAGCAAGGAACCAAGAAGGTTTTGGATATTGTCCCGATGGGTGTTGGAGTTATTTGCGGTTTGTTGTTCTTGGTTTTCCCGGCGAGAAGACACGGTATCGGATATCCGGTCACCGGAGACGGAGGTCGCCGTTAGATTCGTTCTTTTTTTATTTCCAAGTACGTATAAACTATTGATTCCTTTAGTTTTGCGTAAAGGTGGTTGACTTATTCGTTTGTGTGATCATTTCGTGTTTGTATCTATTTGTGTGTTCCTTCTTCTCATCTACTTCCTCTAATTGATAAAGATATAATTTGGTCGTTCGTTGAGTGGAAGAATAACGCAAGCAACCTTATTATATACACTCAAGCTGCGATATTTTAGGAAAACAATGTTGACATTTTTAAATAAATACTATTGCGGTCAAACATACAAAGATGTTATAATTGGAGGAAAAAATCGAATATATCCTTATGTTGACTTTCCCAGCATAGTTTGGATGAAGCTGATGATAACCAAAGCACAAAATCTAGCACAGTTTTATATCTCAGCAATGATTCCATACAACACATCTCAAGATGTGATTAGGACAGTCAATTCAGCTGTCGTTGACCAGTCATAGGCTCATAGCAACTCATTCATTCTTCATTATGAATTCCCGTTATGACCTGACTATCCTATGTGATCACCTGCGGGTTACTTTTACAAGCTTTGATTGCTTCTTTTGTTTCTATGAACATAGTCTCGTTCCTTTACTCTCCCTGATTTGCTCATAAGATAAAGGTATCTATGTCTCATCCCCATCAAGGGATGCTTCTCAATCAAGAAAGCTTTATGATAAGCTTCCCTTAGGACAACAGTCTGGGTCCGAATCTTGTGTGACATGTAAAAGATACCCGGATGATGCACCAAAGCCTTCTTGAACCTCATCCCAAACCCTAGATACTCCCCTAAGCAAAGCACATTCTCTGTCTCAGTCTTCTTCGATACCAACAGGTACAGAAGCTCATGAAGTACTGCGACCGCCCACTTCTCAGCCTGATCGCTGTTCTGTCCCAAGTGAAAGGCGTTTTCATAAGGCGAGATGTAAGGAAGGTTTTGCCATTGCTCCACCCAATTCTTGATCCTTTTCTCCAACTCGTACCCTTTGGGGAAATTCATCGAATACCTTATGCGCAACCCCTTCTTCACACGCGACCCACCAATGGTGGCTTCTCTTCTCTCCATTTCCGACACGGCGAGGTTGTTCCGCGGCGAAGAAAGCGCCAAAGCAAGCGTCTTTTCACCAGTTAACCGATCATTGATCTCCGTTACTTCAAAGTAATCAGGATAATCGCATATCAGAGACGTAATGTAATCGTGAGGGAGACCAAGATCGAACCTGAAACGATCGACGACATTCAAAGGGAGACTTCCGGCTCCTGTTAGCATCAAGAACTTCGTCAGACGTTGAACGGTGACAGTACGGTGAAGCGGCGAGAGGTGAATAGTCTCTTCATCTCTGTGGAGGTCGAGAGCTTGCGGAGTGAGGCGAACATGGAGAGGAAGAGAGCGGGAAGGCTGAAACGTTGTGAACACAGAAGGGTATTTCTGAAAAAACGCGGCGGCGGTTACGTGGAGGTTGACGAGAGGCTTGAGGAGTGAGAGGGAAGAGAGTGGGAGAGATTTCGACGGAGACGATACGATTCGATCCTTTAGAGAGAGAACTTGCTTCAGGTTTTTCTCTCGCTGAACAGCCTCATCGAGGTACGGGTCACCGACCCATTTGACTCTTGCATTGATGAAGGTGCGACTTTGTTGCAGACCTCTCCCAAGCTTAGTGGCTGCAGCTGCCATTGAAGCTCAGTGCAAAGTTCTGTGCAAACTACTGAGGAACAGAGTTTTGAGTTTTGTTGACCTTTCGCATTGACGAACGTTTGAAATGCAATTACTCTACTGGTGGATTCTTTTAAATGGCCGCGATTTTGTGTAATCGTGTCGATGTTCAGTAACTCAAGAGAAGAAGACTTTTGCCATTAATGCTTCAATTTAATTTATTGCGATGGCTAACTGAATAAAGGTTGTTACTTTCAGTGACCAAGATACGAGGCCTACAACTTCAAAACTCAACGTATATAATTCAACGAGGTCTAGGAGGATTATCGGAAGCACGGACTCGGTGCAGAGGGAAATCGTAACCGAAATTAACTGCCAAGTAGAGAGGTTCATGAAAGTATGAAAAAAGAAGATCTAAATCGAAAGGGCTAAAAAACGGAGTAGAGGAATAAAATATGCTATTCCAATGGCAGACATGAGATTGTGACCTTGAGAGAGATGTCCCTATGCTTGAGTCTTAGTGACCACGGCTCATTTTAACCTTTGGCATTGACTTCTTCATCTGGCGTGCACGTTCCTTTGCCTCTTTCTTCCTCAGAGCCTCGGCGCTAAGCTTTGCCTCCGCCTCCTCCAATATCTTCTTCTTTTCTGCTTTCTTTCTCTGCAATGCCTCTTGCCTCACATTCTGAAGTTCCTTGTACGCTTCCTGAGCCGCCTTTTGCCTAGCACCATCCGTTTTGTTCCTTGCCTGCATACAGGAATATATTTTTTATTCATCCTGTCACACATGGCGAGAAAAATGGCAAGTATAAGTTTGTTTGCCCCTGTACCTGGGAGCTGAGCTTGTAGCGCCCAATTAAGTCAATGTAATACGGAATTAGCGCTATCAAGCGAACCATATCATCCATGTGTTTAGCATCAGGTAGGGCGAACTTGAAAAGCAGCATCTTCCTGTGTTTGCCAGGAAGTTGGTCCGAAAAATGCATTGAGATGAAATACTTCCCAAACTTTTCGAAAGACTTGTCACCAAAAACCTACCGAACGCAGTTGCATCATTCAAGTTTGATTAGTATAACATATGAAATGAGAATATAAAAGTCACGCAACAATAAGCGAAGTTAAACAATCGAAGTCCTATAAAATTGAAAACCATGTTTTAATATCTATGGAAGAGGATATAGATGCGTGAGTGGGTGACGAGAATCACGCACCAACTCACTGAAAGCAACTGTGTCATTATTGACGAAGATGAAACACTAGCTATACTGCAGCAACAGCATTGTTTAACTGTCATGTATGCAGGCTACTCTTCGAATACTGATCAAGCATCAGAGATAAATAAATGCTACTGAAACTTCCGATGTAAGAGAGAGGAACATCATACACAGTAAAAGCACTGCATTCTTATCACATTCCGAACTACCCTAACAGTTCTCTTCCTTCAGCATATTACTACCATCTCGCCTAAATATATCATAACAAGAGAAACCTAAGGAATTTTGCTTCATCCTACATCTCTATATAGTTTAACACTTGACAGAGAGACAAACCCGATTGAGTTCACACCATAAAGACGAAGCTGGTATGATTCTTACTTCTTAGCAAAGAGAACTTGTCAGCTATAGTTCCAAGTAAACTGATCACTGGAGTTTTTTACTCTGATCAAGCACGTTCCTTTGGCTAAGAATAGTTCATTTTTCTTATTCAACATAATCACAGTAAATCTATGCCTGCTTAAAGTAACCAAGTCACCAATAAAGGCCAATGCTTTATAGAGAAATGGAGTTAAAGCCAGTTAATTTTCTCAGATGTTCAGGCTGAAGTCCAACAAGAAACTAAACTAAAACGCTATCACTGTCAATGCACACCCAAGAGATTCCAGCAACTAACCTGATCAAGTGCAATCTCTGTGATCATATCTCCAGCTACCTCCTTAGACTCAGAGATCACAGATAACTCCTCCGCTACCCACTTCCTCCCGCCTGGAGGGGGAACCATCCCTCCGAATCTCTGCAGATCCCTCAGCTCCTTATGCATAGTTTTCGCCGCCTTCTTCCTCGCCATGGCAAACACGACGTGATCCATAGCCTCATCGTTCATATACACCTCGAAACTGATCTCATCTTTACAAGGCACGACCGAGTTAAAAAGCCTGGAGATCAGATCATGTCTGCTCTTAAGCTCCATGGTCGCCAAAAGCCCATGACAATACCTACGCCCGCTGGCGTAGAACTTGAACACGTTAGTCGCTTCTTTAAGCAACAAAGGAGAGTCCTCTCCTTCACCAACACCAAGCAAGCTGAAGTTTTTCTCAAAGATCGTATCTTTAAGACCAAACTTGGAAGCCCAAGCGAGAGCGAGGTTCTCGTTCTCGCGTTTCCCAGTGAAGTAGTTGATGGCGTAAGCAATCAAGATAGAGACGCAGACGATCTCGACCGTGTAGGACAAGGGCTTCTTCATGGGCGGAATGTCAGTGTCTGGAATCTCCGAAGCAGAGTCCGGATCTGGAGTCAGTGGATCGGCAGGAGATGCGTTAGTATCGGGAATAAGCGGAGACTCATCCGTTCGCTCATCCTCAGGCAATCCCTCGAACTCATCCTCGTCCCAGAAATCGAAGGAGACTGAGGATGGCTTCCGAGTCGGAGAAGGGTCTACGGGAGTAGAATCGGATTGGGGGGATGGTTCCAGATCCGGAACAGGTGAGTCAGACTGAGTCAGGAGAGGAGGACGGAGGGAGTGGTGGAGCTCAGTGGAGTCCTCTAAGAACTCGTCGTCTTCAGCATCAAAGCCTTCGAAGTGGGAAGATGCGAGAACGCGGTGGTGGTGGATGCAGAGGAAAGCGATCAGAGCGATGGAGAAGAAAGAGAGGTGGAGAGTATTCATTGTTGGATCCGGAGAGAGAAGACTCAGACAAAAGCTCTAAAACTGGTAAAATAGCTGCAAGAGTCGTGCTTCCCTGCTTCTTGCCTTCATCTAATTTCACAGAAAAATAAATTAAAAGATCTAATCTAACAAATTATTTATGGAAAATAAAAATTAAATACATTAATGTTGAGAATATATATATCTCAGAAGTGAGAGAGGAGTTTCTAAATTCTCTAAATTTTTACCCGCAATGTTTTTTTTGTTTTTATAGTTGCTACGGGGAAAGTTTATAAAATATTAAACAAATGAAGATGCAACAGAGATATCAATTTAAAGTTCACAACAAATACAAAATACTCAAGGAATTAGGAAAGATATACAAGTTAAGTGCGATTAAGAGCATCGCACAATGTCTTTGATCACTTATATTCAGCGTATATAATCGTCAATCCACCCATGAGTTTTAGTGCCACGACTCATAAGTGAAATCTACTCACCAAGCATAATGTAAATTGCAAAAAAAATGTAGAGCAAAATATAAAAGTTACATACAATGAAGGAGAGGAAAGATAAAGGAATATCTCAAATATCATGAAAAGGCTTTCATCTCCCTAAATATGTAATGGGCTCTTATAAAGTCTCTTTAAAGGTTTTAGTTGGATCAGTTTTAGACTTTTAGTACATAAACAATGGTCCACAGTTGCAGAGTTAGAATTTTCAAGTCGCATAGAAGCTGTCGATTCCATAAAGACCAACAGTTTTTTTTTTTAGTGGGTACAAAGACCAACTGTTGCGCACTATAAATTGGTACGTCGAGCTAAGCCTAAACAATCTAATAAGTTTTTTAGCTTTTCCTGTACTTTTAATACCCAACCATAAGACAGTAAATAACACAATCAACGTAAGCAAGGAACCATACGAAGGTAAATAGGAAATTTATGGAAGATGCAATTTGTAGCCTAGGCAAAAACAAGGATAGCATCTAGAAAGTCACTATGCTCTGCCTTGTGTTTTAGAACCTTAATATGTGCATTGGGTTCAAGATCACTCTATTAGAGATCAATGAATGAAGTATTTTTGAACACTTTCATGTTTCAATACATACTCTTTTTAGGTTCTGAGTGTAGAAACTCTAGAAGATACTCGTACATATCTCACATTATAACTACGATATTGTGAATATCTTATCTATGTAACTGTTTCTTTATTTTACAAATATGCTGTTTATTTATGAGAGTTTTACAGTTATTCCATTCATCTCCTTGCTCTCATCGCTCTGGCCTTTTATAATTCCGGTTTAACTTGTACCTCTGAATTTATCAGCAATCGAGATCGAATTCATAGCGGTTTAATTTCTTTCCTGTTATAACATTTTTCCCCAAACTTCAAGAAAATAGAAGATGAATTATTGAATGTTTTGATAGTTTGGATTGATCCATAGTTTCAACTATTTTGCTATTTTATTTTATTACAAAGTTGCTGCCAAGTCTTACTCACGAATAGAATAAGTTATCATCTTCGTACGTCGGCAACGTAGTAACGAGAAGCTATTTACTTTGGGATCACGTAGATATATTCCATCCAATTCATGTGTTAATTGTAATTTCTTAACTAGACTTTCTTGGCCACAAGAAATCATTTTAAGTAACTAAGGGATCTAAAATTATATAGTCATTATATTGACTCGTTGCCTCTCTTATTTTTTTAATATTTGCAGCGTTTAAGATTACCAAAAACCGTAATTACAATCACAATCCAACATCGATCACAATCAACATAGTAAAAACACACTAATCCTTTGTTAAATATAAACCTTTTTATGCAGCATATATAAATCGAATATTAATTACAATCAACGTTTCCAAACGCGGCTTAGGAACTATACGGTTGTGGGCGGGCGTTCATGTTTTTCAAAAATTTTAGGCCGTTGAAAAGAATTCGGAAACCTAATGCATCCCAATGCAATCTAAAAATGCCTAATCGCATGAGGAATTTTCAAAAGACTGAACCACTTTTTCATTATATTGTTATTTTTTTTCAGGACATATTAAATATATTTTTGGCAATTTATATCTCAACTATTGGTACTAAAAAAAAAACGTGCAGCAGTCTACGTATATATCTGTATAAAAAGATTACTACTAGTTTAATGGGGGAAAATCAACGAAACGGGAATCACGTGGAAAGAAGAATTATATTATACTAGTTTCTGCTCATGTGAGTCTTGTAAATAGTTGGACTTGAATGCTATATATGCGTACACATGAGCTGGGTTTTGGATCTCAAACCCACCAACCAAATGGGTTCCCTTGACCACATTCTTAGTCTTCTTCCTCTCGTTTTCATCTTCATCATCTCTTCCTTACACGCTTTGCCAGCTTCGGCAACACCTACACACAACCTAAAATCCGCCGTTACCATTCGAAAAATCAACCGAAGAGGACCTTACATCGGTCTGGTGACCGTCTTTGAGACCGAAGAAGATGCTTTCCTGGGCACTGTCGATTTCAGACCCGATCCTGCTCATCCATTCCTGGATCTCTCTGGTATATATATGTTTAGCTTAATAATTGCCACTTCTTGAATCGATTTCTTTTTAAGTTTTTTTTTTATGGTGAGAGAGTGTCTTTTGTTTCGGGTCAATAGAACCAAGTCCCTTTGAGAAAAATGAAAACGTTTTCTGACTTTAGTAAGAAAATGAATGCAGGAAGACGTTTTCGGATAGGGAAGATCCACGGAAAGAAGGTTGTGTATGTCAGATGTGGGATAGGAATGGTGAGTAACCAAATCTAGAACAGTAAAAAAGGTTATTTTTGTCGTCTTCTTATATTAAAGACTAAATAGGCTGGCTATACGTAATAATATTTCTTTCTTAATAACAAAAACTTCTGTACTTAGGGCATCTCCAACCCCACTCTATTTTAGAGTAAAACTCTATTTTAGAGTAAGATCTTCTCCAACCTTACTCTATATCTCACTCTAAAATAGAGTAAAATTTGAGTTTACTCTATATATAGAGTAACTCTAAAAATTTAACACTAACTCTATTTTAAAGTTACTTTATTTTAGAGTTACTCTATTTTAGAGTAATATATTGGAGAAAAACCTCACTGTATTTTAGAGTTACTCTAGTTTCGAGTAAAAAATAGAGTTATACATTGGAGATGGTCTTAGTTGACTACTAGCTCCAATAATTTTTTTCTTACAAACAAATTGTCAAATGTAGTTAAAAACCAATCAATTTTCCTGACAATATAGTTAATAGGGGTGAGAAAACATGGGATATCTTGAAATATCACATATCTGGATCCCAATCTATAAAAAAACTTACCCAGATTTGTGGTTTTTGAATATTTAGACAAATATAAGCATATATTTTACCAGATAGTTAAAAATAAAACAAAAATAAATTATTCATCTAATTTTTTTTATAGAAACTAATATAATATATCAATTATAGAATTTGATATAAAATCACAAATATGCAATACTATTTTATTGATATTTTTTTTAAAAAAAATCTTATTTTCGGATATTTAAAAATTTAGAGCTAATTTCACAAATCTTATATCCTGGAGAATAATCACACCCCTTATTTATGAAACAGAGATAGTTTATGTTGTTAAGAAAAAATGTGTAGGTGAACGCAGCAGCAGCAACACAACAGATGATAGACGTGTTCAATGTGAAAGGGATTGTGCATTTTGGGATTGCAGGAAATATAAACAACTCAATGTCCATAGGTGACGTGAGCATTCCTAAGCAAATCACCAATGCTGGCTTGTGGGACTGGCTGGTATATATAAAAGTTATACTAGTTTTATATTGATGATGTATATAACTAATTGCTTCTCTTCATACACTAACTCATGATTGGGTTCGAGTAAAACAGAATCCAGACAAAGCAGAGGGAGGTGAGGATGCAGCATACTTAGATATCGGGAAATATAATGTTCCACAAGGGGATGGCAGCGACAATCTGTTAGGGAGTATTGGATACAGTTACGAGGAACTATATTCAGTCAGTACTGGTCACACCAATTCACCTCAGAAAGTGTTTTGGATCAATACAACTCAAGAATGGCTTCATCTTGCAGCTGATCTAGAGGTCGTTAAGAATGATATATTAATATATTAAGAGAAAATAATGGTTCCACTGCTAATCCTTCTTCATTTTATGGGTGCAGAAGATGGAGCTGTTGCAGTGTGTGAATTCAACTTTGTGTCTTCCAGAGAAACCAAAATTGGTTGTTGGATTAAAGGCAGCCACTGCTGATATATTTGTGGATAATGCAGACTACAGAAATTTCTTATACGATACTTTTGGTGTTTCCTCCTCTGACATGGAGAGTTCTGCAGTGGCTATGGTAATTTAATTATCCAACGTGTTTTACATACACTTTTGAATTGGTTTTATTTTGAAGTAATAGTTTCTAAATTTGTTTGTTTTTCTGTTTTGGTTTTCACCAGACGTGCGTGTCAAATGGGTATCCCATAATTGTAATAAGAGGATTATCAGATTTAGCTGGAGCACAAACAGGACCTAATGCTGTTCGGAAGTTTGGATCTTTGGCTGCCACTAACACTGCAAGAGCTGTTCTAGAGTTCATCAAGAAGCTGCCACCCAACTACAACCTTAATTCCAACGTGTAGCCCCTACTATCACAATGATTGTTTTGATCTGTATTTTTTTATATAAACTTTTCTTTTCTTTTTTGACTTCTTCAAATAAACTATTCGCTGTTCAGCTTTTCTTACATCAACACACTTTAAATCTCAGTCTTACACAACGTTTGATAAAAAATTGACTCACAATAATCACAGGTCTATAGTTAATATCAACGAACCCATCAATTTGATTTTCCTTGGAACTAAAAGTTGATCTCACCTAGGGTCAGATTCGATGCCTCAATCTTGATCACATTAAAAGATTGAACAGTGTGATTGCAAAGTATAGGGAGTGGGGGTGATACAGACTTAATTAGCTCAATCTGGAATATAACTTTTTATGCAGAATATGTAATAATCGAATATTAATTACAATCAAAGTTTCCAAACGCGGCTTAGGAGCTACACGGTTGTGGTGGACTTGTGCGCGGGCGTTCGTGTTTTGAAAAAACTTTCGGGGCACTGCATTCAAATGCAATCTAAAAGTGCCTGATGCATGAGGAACTTTCAAGAGACTAAACCGACTTTTTCATAGTATCTTTCAAAAGAGCCTAAAGATATTTTTGGCAGTTTATATTGCAAAATACAAAAACGTGCAGTAGTCTACGTATATACATATCTACCAACGAAACGGGAATCACGTGGAAAGTATAAATATATTATAGTAGTTTCTGCTCATGTTATAGCCTTGGAGATGGTTGGACTTGGTCACTTGGATGCTATATATGCAATACATGAGCTGGGGATTTATATCTCAAACCCATCAAACAAATTATGGCTTCCCTGGACCACATTCTTTGTCTTCTTCCTCTGCTCTTCATCTTAATCATCTCTTCCTTACACGTTTTGCCTGCTTCGGCCACACCTTCATACAAACTAAAACCCGCCATTACCATCCGAAAAGTCAACCGCAGAGGACCTTACATCGGTCTCGTGACTGTCTTTGAGACCGAAGAAGATGCTTTCCTCGGCAGTGTCGATTTCAGACCCGATCCTGCTCATCCATTCCTGGATCTCTCTGGTATCTACTTATGCTTAATAATTGCCACTTCTTGAATCGATATCTTAATAAGTAACAGAGTCCTTTGTTTCGGGTCAATAGAACCAAGTCCGTTTGAGAAAATGATACGTGTTCTGACTTTGTAAGAAAATGAATGCAGGAAGACGTTTTCGGATAGGGAAGATTCACGGAAAGAAGGTTGTGTATGTCAGATGTGGGATAGGAATGGTGAGTAACTTATTCTAGTCTGGTACAGTAAAAAAGGTACTTTTGCTGTTTTCTTATATAAAAGACTAAATAGGCTGGCGGCTATACGTAACAAACTTTCTTTCTCTATAAAACTAACAAAAACTATTGTAGTTATTTAACTACTCCATTAGTTATTATCATTATATTTTTGAATTATTACTCCAATAATTATTTTCTTACAAACAATTGTCAATTTAGTTGAAAACAAATAAATTTTGAATTTAATTCATGACAATCTACTATATATTAAAGGAGAAGCAATTAGAGGTTATTTTGCTGATGT